>CM065592.1:66933530-67148601 GCA_033119425.1 Bufotes viridis
GAGCTGGTGGAAGCAGAGAAGGAGGAAGCCGAGTAGGAGGAGGAGGCTGCAGGAGGCAAAGAATGATGCCCTGCGATCCTTGGCGGCGGAAGGACGTGCGCCAAGGAACTCTCCGCCTGCGGCCCAGCCGCTACTACAATTACCCAGTGTGCAATTAGGGAGATATAGCGTCCCTGGCCGTGCTTCCTGGTCCACGTATCTGTGGTTAGGTGGACCTTGCCACAGATGGCGTTGCGCAGTGCACACTCGATTTTATCGGATACTTGGTTGTGCAGGGAAGGCACGGCTGTCTTGGAGAAGTAGTGGCGGCTGGGAACAACATACTGTGGGACAGCCATGGACATCAGCTGTTTGAAGCTGTCTGTGTCCACCAGCCTGAATGACAGCATTTCAAAGGCCAGTAGTTTAGAAATGCTGGCATTCAGGCCCAGGGCTCGAGGGTGGCTAGGTGGGAATTTACGCTTTCTCTCAAGGTTTGTGAGATGGAGAGCTGAACGCTGCCGAGTGACATGGTGGAGATGCTTGGTGACGCAGGTGGTGTTGTCGGTGGCACATCCTCTGTTTGGTGGGCGGCAGGTGCCAACATTCCTCCCGAGGCGGAGGAAGAGGTCGAGGCAGCAGCAGAAGAGGGAGCAGGGGGAGGCAGAGTGAGTTCCTTGCTTTTAAGGTGTTTACTCCACTGCAGTTCATGCTTTGCATGTAGATGCCTGGTCATGCAGGTTGTGCTAAGGTTCAGAACGTTAATGCCTCGCTTCAGGATCTGATGGCACAGCGTGCAAACCACTCGGTCTTGTCGTCAGCACATTGTTTAAAGAATGCCATGCCAGGGTGCTCGGTCCCTGGTGGCGGTGGCCAGTAGCAGGCGAACTCTCTTGGCGGCGGCTGGTCTGCCTTTGTCCCCTGCTCCCTCTTTTGCTACGCTGTTGGCTCGGTCTCACCACTGCCTCTTCCTCTGAACTATGAAAGTCAGTGGCACGACCTTCATTCCATGTGGGGTCTAGGACCTCATCGTCCCCTGCATCGTCTTCCACACAGTCTTCCTCCCTGACCTCCTGTTCGGTCTGCACACTGCAGAAAGACGCAGCAGTTGGCACCTGTGTTTCGTCATCATCAGAGACGTGCGGACTCCGATTAGGTGGTATTCCCATGTCCTCATCATCAGGAAACATCAGTGGTTGTGCATCAGTGCATTCTATGTCTTCCACCACTGGGGAAGGGCTAGGTGGATTTCCTTTGGAAACCCTGCCAGCAGAGTCTTCAAACAGCATAAGAGACTGCTGCATAACTTGAGGCTCTGACAGTTTCCCTGATATGCATGGGGGTGATGTGACAGACTGATGGGCTTGGTTTTCAGGTGCCACCTGTGCGCTTTCTGCAGAAGACTGGGTGGGAGATAATGTTGTGAACATGTTGGATCCACTGTCGGCCACCCAATTGACTAGCGCCTGTACCTGCTCAGGCCTTACCATCCTTAGAACAGCATTGGGCCCCACCAAATATCGCTGTAACTTCTGGCGGGTACTGGAACCTGAGGTAGTTGGTTCACTAGGACGTGTGGCTGTGGCAGAATGGCCACGTCCTCTCCCAGCACCAGAGGGTCCACTAACACCACCACGACCGCGTCCGCGTCCCTTACTAGATGTTTTCCTCATTGTTACCGTTCACCAAGCACCACAATAAGGAAAAATATTTGGCCCAATGTATTGATTTCAAATTCAGGCCCTTTTTACAGGCACCTAACAATATCTGCTTATTTGTTTATGTAGCACTTACACTAATCCAGGCACAGCAGTAACCACTGATTTAGGGAGTATCTCTTTAGGGCTAGTATTTAGGCCCTGGATGAAAGGTATCCTTTATGGACAGATTTACACTTGGCCTGCAACAGCTGGGACAACAGATTCAGGGTATTGCTATTTTGGCAATTGAATGTCACCCCAGAACAAAATATATGTTTTGCAAGACACTATGAAACGTGGTCTGCAACAGCTGGGACACCAGATTCAGGGTATTGCTATTTTGGCAACTGAATGTCACCCCAGAACAAAATATATGTTTTGCAAGACACTATGAATCCTGGCCTGCAACAGCTGGGACACCAGATTCAGGGTATTGCTATTTTGGCAATTGAATGTCACCCCAGAACAAAATATATGTTTTGACTGACACTATGAAACCTGGCCTGCAACAGCTGGGACACCAGATTCAGGGTATTGCTATTTTGGCAGATTGATTTCACCCCAGAACAAAATATATGTTTTGGCAAAAACTATGAAATCTGGCCTGCAAAAGCTGGGACACCAGATTCAGGGTATTGCTATTTTGGCAATTGAATTTCACCCCAGAACAAAATATATGTTTTGGCAAAAACTATGAAATCTGGCCTGCAACAGCTGGGACACCAGATTCAGGGTATTGCTATTTTGGCAATTGAATTTCACCCTAGAACAAAATATATGTTTTGACGGACACTATTAATCCTGGCCTGCAACAGCTGGGACACCAGATTCAGTGTATTGCTATTTTGGCAATAAAATGTCACACCAGAACAAAATATAAGTTTTTGCGGACACTATGAATCCTGGCCTGCAACAGCTGGGACACCAGATTCAGGGTATTGCTATTTTGGCAATTGAATGTCACCCCAGAACAAAATATATGTTTTGCAAGACACTATGAATCCTGGCCTGTAACAGCTGGGACACCAGATTCAGGGTATTGCTATTTTGCAGAAAAAAGATGCACCACATGGATAAGCAACTGACAACACTGGCTAATCCCTCACTCTGGTGTTAAAAGCTGAGAGATTTGCCAATATTTCCAATCAGGAACATATCGAAGCCCCTTTAGGCACCACTACACGGTATCTCAGCATGACATGGGGTACTACCACTAGACTACCTATGGTGTGTGAACAAGGTCTGAACAGGTATTAAGCAGCCTACAGCCCCATCCCACTCACCTGCACTGCAGGACCAACAATGCAATGGGGAACAAATGAGGCCGCAAGCTACACCTACAACAGACCATGTGACACCGGCTTCCAGGTGCAACAGAATGTTTACCAGCCATATGCAATGGCACATTCAATACATATAAAACGCATGTGGTTCGCTTATCCATGTGGTGCATCTTTTTTCTGTGAGTTATGTGTTTATATATTTTCATCCGCACATGTTTTGTTTTGTGTAGGATGTTTGTGTGGTGCTTGTGGTTCGCGCCGGCATCCTCCATTGTATGCAATTTTTGCTGGGGATAGCCGTTCGCTGCGAACCACATGCGGAGGAACTGCCCCCCCAGTTAGAAACACGCCACAGTGTTTGGGGTCTGGAGCAGTCCCACCCATTTAGGCCACGTTTATTTTTGTGATTCTTGTTTTATATGTATTGAATGTGCCATTGCATATGGCTGGTAAACATTCTGTTGCACCTGGAAGTCGGTGTCACATGGTCTGTTGTAGGTGTAGCTTGCGGCCTCATTTGTTCCCCATTGCATTGTTGGTCCTGCAGTGCAGGTGAGTGGGATGGGGCTGTAGGCTGCTTAATACCTGTTCAGACCTTGTTTACACACCATAGGTAGTCTAGTGGTAGGACCCCATGTCATGCTGAGATACCGTGTAGTGGTGCCTAAAGGGGCTCCGATATGTTCCTGATTGGAAATATTGGCGAATCTCTCAGCTTTTAACACCAGAGTGAGGGATTAGCCAGTGTTGTCAGTTGCTTATCCATGTGGTGCATCTTTTTTCTGTGAGTTATGTGTTTATATATTTTCATCCGCACATGTTTTATTTTGTGTAGGATGTTTGTGTGGTGCTTGTGGTTCGCGCCGGCATCCTCCATTGTATGCAATTTTTGCTGGGGATAGCCGTTCGCTGCGAACCACATGCGGAGGAACTGCCCCCCCAGTTAGAAACACGCCACAGTGTTTGGGGTCTGGAGCAGTCCCACCCATTTAGGCCACGTTTATTTTTGTGAGCATTGCTATTTTGGCAGATTAATTTCACCCCAGAACAAAATATATGTTTTGTCGGACACTATTCTATTTTGACAGACACAGCTGAAACCACTGATTTATGTTATTGCTATTTTGGCAATTGAATTTCACCCCAGAACAAAATATATGTTTTGACGGACACTATGAAACGTGGCCTGCAACAGCTGGGACACCAGATTCAGGGTATTGCTATTTTGGCAGATTAATTTCACCCCAGAACAAAATATATGTTTTGCAAGACACTATGAATCCTGGCCTGCAACAGCTGGGACACCAGATTCAGGGTATTGCTATTTTGGCAGATTAATTTCACCCCAGAACAAAATATATGTTTTGGCGGACACTATTCTATTTTGCCAGCCACAGCTGAAACCACTGATTTATGGTATTGCTATTTTGGCAATTGAATTTCACCCCAGAACAAAATATATGTTTTGACGGACACTATGAAACGTGGCCTGCAACAGCTGGGACACCAGATTCAGGGTATTGCTATTTTAGCAATTGAATGTCACCCCAGAACAAAATATATGTTTTTATGGACACTATGAATCCTGGCCTGCAACAGCTGGGACACCAGATTCAGGGTATTGCTATTTTGGCAGAATAATTTCACCCCAGAACAAAATATATGTTTTGCAAGACACTATGAATCCTGGCCTGCAACAGCTGGGACACCAGATTCAGGGTATTGCTATTTTGGCAGATTAATTTCACCCCAGAACAAAATATATGTTTTGGCGGACACTATTCTATTTTGCCAGCCACAGCTGAAACCACTGATTTATGGTATTGCTATTTTGGCAATTGAATTTCACCCCAGAACAAAATATATGTTTTGACGGACACTATGAAACGTGGCCTGCAACAGCTGGGACACCAGATTCAGGGTATTGCTATTTTAGCAATTGAATGTCACCCCAGAACAAAATATATGTTTTTGCGGACACTATGAATCCTGGCCTGCAACAGCTGGGACACCAGATTCAGGGTATTGCTATTTTGGCAGAATAATTTCACCCCAGAACAAAATATATGTTTTGCAAGACACTATGAATCCTGGCCTGCAACAGCTGGGACACCAGATTCAGGGTATTGCTATTTTGGCAGATTAATTTCACCCCAGAACAAAATATATGTTTTGGCGGACACTATTCTATTTTGCTAGCCACAGCTGAAACCACTGATTTATGGTATTGCTATTTTGGCAATTGAATTTCACCCCAGAACAAAATATATGTTTTGGCGGACACTATTCTATTTTGCCAGCCACAGCTGAAACCACTGATTTATGGTATTGCTATTTTGGCAATTGAATTTCACCCCAGAACAAAATATATGTTTCGGCGAACACTATGAAATCTGGCCTGCAACAGCTGGGACACCAGATTCAGGGTATTGCTATTTTGCCAGATTAATTTCACCCCAGAACAAAATATATGTTTTGGCGGACACTATTTTTTTTTGCCAGGCACAGCTGAAACCACTGATTTATGGTATTGCTATTTTGGCAATTGAATTTCACCACAGAAAACAATCTATCCTTTGCCAGACAGCAGACAGTATTATACTTGTCTAGCCAAAGCTGGAACACCAGATTTAGGGGATTGGTATTTGGGCAATTATATTTAACCCCTTAATAAAATATAGAAATTGCTATCCTGAGTTTCTAGGGGTGACAATTAGCACAGCCAAGCCCCTGATGTAGGATATAGCAAAAAAAAACTAGTATTGATGGATTGATGGACTTGGTGGCAGATTCTTCTGGTGCACCACAAGTCACAAAATGGCCGCCGATCAACCCAGAAAATAAGTGACAGAAAAATGCTCTGTGCAGCCTAAAAACCAGTGAGCAAGTAACTAGCAGAAGTTCAATCATTCACAGCTGTAGATCGATCCGTTCATTAGGTGCTGTTGCTGACTTTTCCCTGCCTAATCTCGCCCTCACAGAAGCTGCGTCCTCTCCCTACTTTAATCAGAGCAGTGTGACGTGCGGTGCTACGTGACTCCAGCTTAAATAGAGGCTGGGTCACATGCTGCACTTGGCCAATCACAGCCATGCCATTAGTAGGCATGGCAGTGATGGGCTCTTAGGGCAAGAAGTAAAACGCTAGCTGATTGGCTGCTGTGCAGCCCTTCAGAAAGCGGGAAGAAATCGCCGAACAACGGACCCGAACCCGAACTTTTTTGAAAATGTCCGGGTTCGGGCCCTTGTCCCGGACACCCCAAAATTCGGTACCAACCCGAACGATGCTCGAACTGTTCGCTCAACACTAGTCGACAGCGAGCAGGTGAAGAGAATGCAGCACTTGTAGGAGTGCTGTGTTCTATTTAAACAGCTGATCGGCGTTGATCCCGAGAGTTAGACCTCCACCAATGTGATATTGAAGACCTATCCTGAGGGAAGGTCATCAATATTGGAAATTTGACAACCCAAATGTCCACATTTGAATACTATTTTGCTTTTTTAATCTAAATATAATACAATAATTTGATAAAATCATTCAGGAAAGTGTATTTCAAAAGAATGTGTTAAAAAAAAAAAAATTATTAACTAACTGTTCCCCCACCGACTCCTTTCTGTGGCTCTCGACTGCTGGTGCCACTTGGGACACGTTACCTTTGAGGCCACTTATTGGCTGCAGTGGCACACATGACTCCATCCGTATGAAAGTTGACAGATGGGAACAGGAAGACTAGTAAAGAGAAACACAGAGCCCAGGGTGGATGGAACCAAGGGGTGGGGAGCAGGTGAGTTTGGATTTCTTAACAAGTACAAATGGTTGTGGTCAAATAAAAAAATAAAAAACAAACCTGGACAATCACTTGAAAGGACATCTGTCAGTAGCTTTGACAGTGCCTGGTAGGGGCTGAGCTGAGGTAGGTAAATTTGGCATTGTCATCTTACTACTATTGTTTTCTTCCCTTACGTCCTACCAGCAGCACAGATGGGGTTAACCACCCCCCGTGGACTGGCAGGACTGGCGGAATGTTTAATGAGCCCAAGACTAATAACTCAATTTAACAATTAAGTATCTCCTTAAAAGGAGGAAGTCAACCCCCAGCCCACTGTGTTTTTTTCTGTCCTCCTGGACAGGTGGACTAGGCGGTTTGTTCCCCTCTTTCTTATGGAAAGTGCGGGGGCCTTCTTTTCGTTTGGGTAATGGCGTTGCCTTTTTCCTAGGTACCTTGTCAGTTTGGCCGGCAGCTTATCTGCTGCCGGCCCTGCTCAGTTGCGCCTGACTGGGGTATTTTGGCGCCGTCCTCGGTCCAGGATTCTCGGTCCCTGTGCGCCGCAATCTTCCGGTGGTGACGCAGGGACTCTCCTTTTGCGTCAACCTCCGGGTAATACGGCCGTGATTTTTTCACGGGCATGATTTTTCCGCATTTTTATGCTTCTTCCTGTGGAGGATTTACTGGGGGAAGGGTGGATTGGCTATCCCTCCCCTTCCCCTATTTTGGAAGGCTGTGTGCTAGCTCCCAAAGTCCTAAAATTGGTGTTGTTCCACTTGTGGTTTTTTCCTCAGCTGCCTCTGGTCTGTTTTCTACCTTTCCTGCGTAGATAGGTGGTTTACAAATGTTATATTTGTCCCTTTTTTTCCCGCAGTAATGTCTTCTCTGCGGGATTCGGAAGGCAGGAAAGTGGATTCCAAGAGGAAGCATCTATCCTGCTACCTTTGCAGCAGTCAACGATGCCAGCTTGGGAGACCGGTTTGGAATCCCTGGGTCTGTTGACTTAACTTACACCAGATGTTACAGCTGCCGTTAGAGGGTTCTGACCTTTAGTGAACCTACGTTGCAGCATATGTATCAATGGCTTTATTAGAGGAGTCATAGGCCTGCTGGATGGAAAGGCTTCCTATGGAGACCTCTGTCCCGGTAGAGAGACCTCCTTGGTCTCCTTAGTTTCTTCCTCCTCGGATGAAAAAGTTGCTCAAGTCCATCAGGTCGGGGGACCATGATGTTGACTGTGGGAAGCCTCCCGTTCCCGCTACTCAGGCACCTCGTGTCTTCAAAGCAGATGAGACCCTCCTCTCTGTCATGATATAGAGTGGAAAAAACCTGGAAAAGGTCCGGTTTTAACAAAGAAGTTGAATCCATGTTCCCGATGGCTTAACCCTTGGTGGATTTGTGGGGATCCATTCCCAAGGTGGACATGGCTGTTGCCAGGTTGTCCAAGTGCACTCTGGTTCCTGCAGACGATGGGTCTAGCTGCAGGACCCCCTTGCAGAGTGCTCACTAAGATGGGGTGTTGCGGCAGCTGTGGCTTCTGCTTCAACAGCCATAGCGGCTTTTGAAGTCTCTACGTTCCTCCAGTCTCGCCTGGATCAAATTCAAGTTCATGTGAACCAGAGGTTTTTTTCCAGGACGACATACTGGCTGCTTTTCAAGACCGTCATGTACGATACCGCACAGCTTCGGTTGAAGCTAGCGCGGGAGCTTACCCGCTAGCAAAGCAAATCCTGGGAATGAGGCGAAACACAGATCCTTGCTCTTAAAGCTATGCAGCAGGTCTGTGACTCATGGGAGACCAAGTGCACCTTTGGCACCCTGTGACAATACTATCAAATAACGTCAAGGGCCTATATTTGGCATGGCCCTGGGATCGGCGGCCCATATTCCATTTTGGCTTAAGCCTTGGGTTGCTGACTATTCCTCAAAATACAGCTTATATGGCCTTCCTTTCGAGCCCAACCGTTTGTTCGGTTCGGAGTTAGATAAGATCATGGAGGGCATTTCAGACTAGAAGATGAAGAGCCTTCCCCAGCAGTCCTTTCGAGGGCAGGGCAGACAAGACCGCGGTGGCAGGTCTGGCCAGTAAACAAGCTCTTGTAGTGACTGGAGAGCACAGCGAAAGGGTTTGAGGTGCTCTCGTGGAGGAGCCAAAGATGGAAAATCCACCTCCTGACTACGGGCCTCTTCGAGGCTCTTGGTTAATTCCCGTTACTCCTGCCGTCCTGCCAATAAGCTTCCCCATTCCTAAGCTTTATGTACCCGTCGGGAGTCGTCTCTCCCACTTCTGAGAAGAATGGATCCGAGAGATCTCGGATCCCTGGGTCCTGAATATCATTTCCGACGGTTATTTAGTCTCAGGTTTGTCAATATCAACCTTCTACAAGCTGCCAAGGAGGCGATCCTAGAGGCCTACATTCAGGACTACATTTGCAAAGGGGCTCTGGAGGAGGTTCCGGCAGGAGAACGGGGCCTAGGGATCTATTGACCAGTTTTTCTGGTTCCCAAGGCTTCAGGAGATCTCCGGATGATTATCGATCTGAGATATTTAAATCGATTTATAAGGAAGGTGAAGTTTAGTATAGAAACCATCAGGTCAGTAGTTCACGTCGTCAATCCTGGAGACGTGATGGCAACCCTGGACCTCAAGAATGCATATCTGCACATCCCGATCCATCCTGGTTCCAGGAAGTATATCAGGATCACGGTCCAGGTGTCCGGTGTCGTCAGGCGTCTTCTGTTTGTTGCCCTTCATCTTTGGCATTTTTTCTGCCCCTCACACTTTTACCAAGGTGGTGGTTCTGTGGTGGCGGCTTTGAGGCTTCAAGGACTGACCATCATTCCTTATCTGTACGACTGGCTTTGAAAGCCTCTGCTCTAGCGGTCCTAACCCAACTTCTTCTGGCAACAATCTCCTTTCTGTTCCACCTAGGTTGGATCATCAGCTGGTAGAAGTCGAACGTGAGCCCGTCGACTTCAGTAAGATATCTAGGCTTCATAATCGCTTCCACTGGGATGTCGCTCCAGTTGACTCCAGAAAGAAGATCCCGGGTTCAGAACACGGCAAGTTCCTTTCCGTTCCCCGGCGAGTTCCAATCCGGACTCTCATGAAGATGTTGGGGCACATATCAGCGTCTGCGGAAGCAGTCCCTTGGGCTCTATGGCACCTCCGCCCTCTACAGTCAGAGGTCCTTTCCTAATGGAATGGAAGCCCTGCTGGGCTAAACTCCCTGTGCTCCCTGACTTGGCGAACTCGGTATTCCCTCAGATGGTGGTGCCATCTTTTAGACGGGAAGTCTATGACCCAGCCAATCTAGGTCATATTGACTACGGATGTGACTGTGGTACTTTACATCAACAAGCAGGGAGGCACGAGATCTCTTCCCCTCCTGTCAGAGATCGGGGTGATTCTGGATTAGGCAGAGTTGTACCTTTCCCACTTATCTGCGATCCACATCCAAGGCTCCCTCAATATGATAGCAGCTGAGCCGCAGTCTTCCGTTGGTGGAGTGGTCTTTACATCTGGAGATATTCAAGCAGATAGTCCTCAAGTGGGTATGCCAGAGGTGGATCTCATGGCAACAAGGTTTAATGCCAAGGTGGAGAGGTTCTGTTCCCTTTACAGGGAGGACAACCCCCTGGCGTTAGACGCTCTGTCAATATCCTGGAGGTTCAGGCTGGCTTACATCTTCCCTCCCTTTTCCATGATACCGAGGGTATTGATGAAAATCCGTCAGGATCAGGCCTCGGTGATAGCCATCATACTGTTTTGGCCCGAAGAGATCCTGGTTTACCTAGCTCACCCAGTTGAGTCGAGGATAATATTGGAGGCTCCCCCCACAGCAGACCCTGGTGTCGTGGGACACTCACCTCTGCTCAGATCTGCACAGATTCAACCTGACAGCCTGGAGGTTGATCAGTCCCTTCCCAGAATAGAAGGGCTTTCAGAGTCAGTCCTGAGAACACTGTCTCATTCTAGAGCGGACTCTACCAAGAGAGCCTACTCTTGTATTATGAGGATATTCTCATCCTGTTGTACCTCAACTGAAGTAGGCGTCTGCAGATCCGCCCCTCTCCGCTATCCTTCAGTTCCTGCAAGACGGCCTTGATAGAGGCCTTGCCCTTCTACTCTGAAGGTTCAAGTTTCAGCCATCTCAGTTTGCCTTAACAAGTTTTTTTCTTAGGACCCGCTGATCAAACTGTTCCTTAAAGGATCTGAAAGATTAAAGCCTACAGTACTGAAACCCCTTTTTTTTTCCAATGGGTTTTTCAGTAGTTCTCAGGGGGTTAGCATCTCCCCCCTTTGAACCGTTAGATGAGGTGGACATCAAGTTCATCACTTGGAAGTTTGTGTTTCTCCTTGCAGTGACTTTGGCCAAGAGGGTCTCTGAGCTTCAAGCTCTCTCAACACATGAGCCCTATACCACTTTCTTACATGACCGGGACCTTCTTAGATTCCTCCCGTATTGTAGGCCTAAAGTTCCTTCCTTCCAGAACATCAACCAGGTGATATTCCTCCCGGTTCTGTCGACATCTACCACCTCCTCCTAGGAACCTGCTAGACATCCTCTGGACGTCTCGAGATGTCTCCGGATCTATGTGGATAGATCAAGGAGTTCAGGAAAGATGAGAATCTGCTAATCCTGTTGCCGGTAAGTTTAAAGGCTGTAAGGCATCTAAACCTTCCATCAGTCGGTGGATTGAGGAGGCTATTAAGGAATACTTTGTTTCCACAATCTCTAGACCCTCCGGGATTCGTGAAGGCCCACTCTACTAGAGTTGTGGCTACTTCTTTTGCCGAGAGGAGTCTTCTGCCTCTCAACATGATTTGCAAAGCTGCCTCCTGGAGCTCTGAATCGACATTCATCTCCCATTATAGACTAGATGCCAGTCTAGCTGAGTTTTCGGCCTTTGGGCAGACTTTTCTTAGTTCTGCCAGGCAGGAAGGCCCTCCCTAGGGGTTTCTTCTTGCTATCTCCCCATCTGTGCTGCTGGTAGGACATAAGGGAATCGTTAATTTCTAACGATAATTTGTTTTCCCTTAGTCCTAACAGCAGCACACAAATTTCCCACCCTAGTAAGTCTAGTTTTTTTCTTGCTATAAACACAGTGGGCTGGGGGTTGACTTCCTCTTTTTAAGGAGATACTTAATTGTTAAATTGAGTTATTAGTCTTGGGCTCATTAAACATTCCGCCGGTCCTGCCAGTCCACGGGGGGTGGTTAACCCCATCTGTGCTGCTGTTAGGACTAAGGGAAAACAAATTATCGTTAGAAATTTACGATTCTGTGCGGTTTTCCACTACAGAGAAGGTATTTTCAAAATTCCTAAAAAAAAGCCAAGAGCTTGCGCAAGCTAATGAACGCCACCTAATGAACAAAAAATAACGCTTGCTTGTCCTGTGGTTCATATTTCTCCTAGACCAGGGATGGGCAAACTGCGGCTCTCCAGCTGTTGCAAAACTACAACTCCCAGCATACAAAGACTGCTTACAGCTATCAGCCTACAGCAGGGCATGGTGGTAATTGTAGTTTTACAGCAGCTGGTGAGCCCCAGTTTGCCCATCCCTGTCCTAGACCTACAGCTAACATCTGGAGCTCACGCTTTTAAGCACCAAAAAACACAGATGCAAAAACAGTTTTAAAAATTCAGAATTAATGAAAATAACATAAAAAAACTAAATGTGAAAGCACCCTTATACGCTTATAGTAGCTTTTATTGTGCAGTTTTATTCTGATGGGTGCTGCATCCCCAAGTGCCCAGAATGCAGCCCCTCACTGTGAAGTGCACTCTGCATTGAGCTGCTGCACATCCCCTTCCCTCTGCTCTGAGTGACAGCTGTAGTGGTCTCCTAATGTTTCTGGCAAAAGTTATAGTAAATCCAGAGGTCTGAATGAAGCCCAGCCCCTTACCGCTAAGCCCGAACCCTTTTCTTACCACTCTGGAAAAGTGTCAAGCAGCTCAAAAAACAGAAATTTTTGCACAAATATGGTGTGCTCCATAATTTATTAATTTTTTACACCACAATAGTGGTATAAAAGCCTTAGTAAATGTCCCTGACTATGCTTTTGCTTACTTATTTTCTATGCTTTTTTTCATTTTTTTTTCTATTACAATGTCAACTCAACAAAAGCACGTCTTCAGAAACAGAAAGTGAGCAAAATGCATGTATTCATACTCAATTTACCACACCAACATTATAATATGATTATAAATGATCTTATTTTTTTATGTTGCAAATGTATGAGCAAAAATTGTGTTGACTGGATGGAAAATGCCACAGACATAATATAATGCCATTAATAACAGGACGCCAGAAATGTAATGGTCTTAAATTTTTTCAGATTTCTATTTACTCGCAAAGTCATTTCTGTAGCCGGCTGAGAGAAGGGCCATTTGGTAGCAGCAGGGGACGATGTTTAAAAAGCCTTTTATATTAGCATTTACATTTCACAGTTAGTTTTCTCATGATACATTCTGCTAGTTACATAATATATTTGTGTTCTGTTTCCTTTGCTCATGAGCAATAATTTTTACATAATTTTTAAAGTACAAATACAGTAACCTGGTGGGTTACTGCTAAAGAGGGTTAATGTGTCTTTAGTATGTGATATGTATTCCAAAGGCTATGTATGTGGAAAAGGGGTTACTTTTTCAGTATATACAGTTGCAAGAAAACGTATATGAACCCTTTGGAATTATATGGATTTCTGCACAAATTGATCATAAAATGTTATCTGATCTTCATCTAAGTCACAACAATGGACAATCACAGTCTGCTTAAACTAATAAAACACAAATAATTAAATTTTACCATGTTTATATTGAACACACCATGTAAACATTCAAAGTGCAGGTGGAAAAAGTATGTGAACCCCTAGACTAATGACATCTCCAAGAGCTAATTGGAGTGAGGTGTCAGCCAACTAGAGTCCAATCAATGAGATGAGATTGGAGGTGTTGGTTACAGCTGCCCTGCCATATAAAAAAACACACAAACACCAGTTCTGGGTTTGCTTTTCCCAAGAAGCATTGCATGATGTGAATGATGCCTCACACAAAAGAGCTCTCAAAAGACCTACGATTAAGAATTGTTGACTTCCATAAAGCTGGAAAGGGTTATAAAAGTATCTCCAAAAGCCTTGCTGTTCATCGGTCCATAATAAGACAAATTGTCTATAAATGGAGAAAGTTCAGCACTGCTCTTTTTTCCTGTAAAAATGACTGCAAGAGCACCGCACAGACTGCTCAGTGAGGTGAAGAAGAATACCTAGAGTGTCAGCCAATGACTTACAAAAGTCTCTAGCATATGCTATCATCCCTGTTAGTGAATCTATAATACGTAAAACACTAAACAAGAATGGATTTCATGGGAAGATACCACAGAGGAAGCCACTGCTGTCAAAAAAAAAAAACATTGCTGCATGTTTACAGTTTGCACAAGAGCACCTGGATGTTCCACAGCAGTACTGGCAAAATATTCTGTGGACAGATGAAACCAAAGTTGAGTTGTTTGGAAGAAACACACAACACTATGTGTGGAGAAAAAGAGGCACAGCACACCAACATCAAAACCTCATCCCAACTGTGAAGTATGGTGGTGGGGACATCATGATTTGTGGCTGCTTTGCTGCGTCAGGGCCTGGATAGATTGCTATCATCGAAGGAAAAATGAATTCCCAAGTTTATCCAGACATTTTGCAGGAGAACTTAAGGCCATCTGTCCACCAGCTGAAGCTCAACAGAAGATGGGTGTTGCAACAGGACAACGACCCAAAGCATAGAAGTAAATCAACAACAGAATGGCTTGAACAGAAGAAAATATGCCTTCTGGAGTGGCCCAGTCAGAGTCCTGACCTGAACCCGATTGAGATTCTGGGGCATGAGCTCAAGAAAGAGATTCACCCCAGACATCCCAATAATTGATTGTCCTTTTTAAATCCCACATGCTGCTGGACAGTGCATGCCATTTAAATCACGTTGGATGTGGAACTCTGTACTCCAAAGTTAAATATAGTAGCAACACATCCTTAAAACCTACAGTCTTTACTGAGTCATCCTTAAAATCAACGTACAAAAGGAATGTTCAATCCATGTATGCTCCTTTTAGTGTGGCACTAAAGGGTGCACTGCATATATGGACTGAAACTTCCTTTTGTACATTGATTTTAAGGATGACACAATAAAACATTTAAGTTTTAAGGACATGTTGCTGCTATACTAACCCTTGGGTTACTTTTCCAGCCCCTTAGATTTAATTGTCAGGTGTCGGCTGGTCCCACCACTCTCCGATAGGTGGAAGCTATAGTGAATGTGGTGCAGGGGTAGCAAAGACAAACAGAAGATGGAAATATACAGTCATTTAATCAAACCTGAAAAAGAGCCAGCCTCTGAGGGAGAGAAGTAATGAGCCTAGCAGAAAGTTTGGCATCCATTTCAAGGGACAGTGCATGAATAAAAAATCAGGGAAGGTAATGCATGTATTTTCGATCTGGACTGCATTTGGTTGGGGTTAGAAGCTTCAGGTTCCCTTTTAACCTTAAGAGACAGTTTGGCCATCTGTTAAAGAGCTACACCCCACAACTGGGCACTGAAGATACTGACTAAACTGCATAATATATTAGCTGAATTGGGAAGATTGAACAGATTAACTGGAAAGGGACTTAGAGAGCACCACCTTTTTACCTATTCCTCCATATATGTAGCCTTAGGAAGACTGTCAATGTAACCTGGAAAGACTGTACATACTTTTGCAAGTCCCTGCATGAACCATCTGCCAAGTTGCTTCAGTGAAGTTTAGTTTACTAGTTTTAACCTAAAACTAGCCTCAATTGTACTGCACTATCATCTGCACTGCCACAGTATTGTATTTCCTTGTACACCAAAAGAACCCTGCCTTCAACCTCTAAACCCACTGACACCAAGGGATCCCCACCAACCACCAGGCAGGAGACCCAAAACCCTGATGTGCCTTGAGGAAAAAAAGGGTGTGGCCCAGGGAGCACCAGAGTGAGGACCGCCACCATAAGTACTAATACTATTATTTTTCCTCCAATCACCATTGACAATCTGATGTCAGTTTGGTAAGTTAGCCCTAGTTCACATTAGTCATTTTTTGGTCAGTAATTTTCATCAGTAATTGTGAGCCAAAACTAAATGTTGGTCAAAACTCAAACCGTGTCAATACACCCATAGGCTGTCAGTGTACTAACAATGGCTCTGTGATGGTTAAAAAAAAGCCTGCCACATGACTTACTTTCCTAGTTCTATCCTGAGGCTGGAAGTGCAGTAGTGGATTCTGCAGAATAAGCCCCCAATTTCACTCAAACACACCTGCAACTTGGGCCTCAGTACACAACATGTCTCCATGCTGACCACTTGCTTGGTGGGAAAACATGTTAGGTAACTCTCTAGGGCAGGGTGGCAGACTGTGGTCCAAATCAAAACCACAATAGCTAGCTGTCCAAACCTCTCCATGTCCCATTCTAAACTGTATCCACATCCTCAGGGCACAGATGCAGTTGAATACAATGGTGAATCAGGGAGCTGTTAGCTCCTTGCTTCATTATTACCCTGCCATCAAAAATTCTGCCTGCTGCACTAAGCCATTGACAGCAAAGCACAAACCAGAGGTCTAAGCTATGTTTTCTGTAGCTCGGGGCAGCAGGCGCAATGACATCATTGCATTGTGCCGGTCAGCTCTAAATTACTAATGGCAAACAAAGAAGCAGGGAGTTGAAGGTGGGGGAACGTGGTAGTTTAGTATTTAAATTGAAAATGCAGTGCATTACTCCATGGGGGACACAGGGTCACTCTACAATCTTTGGGGGGCACTTAAGGGGGCATCTCTGTGGGGGTGAATTTAAGAGGGCATCATATTGTGTGGGTCACCTAAGGGGGCATTTATGTAAAGGGACACTTGAGATGGGATCACTTTGAGGGAGCCACTTAAGGGAATATTACTATGTATGAGGGACCACTTAAAGAGGTTCTCCAGCAATACTGTATTTTTACCAGCTGCCTCTGTAAATAGAAAATTCATACTGCTCCAAACTGCTCTGGTCCTTTGTACTGCCTCAGCTGTGTCCACATTCCAGTCCCTGGCTTGTTTTCTTCCGCAGCTGCATGGGCATGGTCACAAGGTTTGTTGCAACCAATGACTGGCGACCGTGGTGATGTGGCACTGTGGCCACTGACAAAAAGGATACCCATAGGGAACCAACTTGTATTCTAACCAAACGTGCTTTTGCTGTCTCCCTCATATACTGTCCAAGAAGACAACTTGTCACATTAACTGTATGTGTTTACTAAAAAATTAATTCCCTTGTGGTCTGAGATTATTTATTTTTTACACTGCTCATGAAACACCAATATTTATTGGATGGCTTTTACAGTAATGTGGATACTCACTCCTGCTGGTAACATGCTAGAATTATGCCATGTGGCAACTTATTTTTGGGAGCCAATTTGTCAGCAACCATGTGGCTAACACAAACTGCCAAAGTATACTTCAGTGAGCCACGCAGTTTGTCAGACCATCCAGATCTGTGGCGTTCCACCCTCAAGGCAACATTATGGCTCCCTGCATCATCAAGCCTGCAAGTCAGCAGCAGGATCAATACCTAGTGTTCTATGTGATGTTAGCTTTCAAAGAAAACTATTTAAAAAGGAACCACTCCAATAATTCTTCACTTGGTTATTAGCCTGGTTAGTAACTTTCCTGGCATTTACATAACTTATTTGGCTTTTCTGTGTTTCAATTTACCTGAACTAATAACTATTTTCTTCCTGTTGCAAACCCTGATTAATTTTTAACTTGTCTTCAACCCAGCATGCTACCTGCAACCAATCTGTTTGGACATTATCCTGCGCACTCGAACCTAATATTCAAGTTCCTACCCATGTATGGGTATAAAAGTCTATAGCCTTACTATATTTAGAATAGAGGATTTCTATTCTTAGAAAGCTAATACATATTACTGGTGTCTTTATAATCATATATTGTGTCTGTACATAAACTAGTAATATGTATTAGCTGTCTAAGCATAAAAAATCTCTATTCTCAACACAGTAAGGCTAAGGATTTTAACCTGTGAAGTCTACATGCAAGGCTGACCACTTACCTCCAGGCTATCGCCTCATCATGTTAAGAAGAGTGGTTTTCTATACTTAGAAAGCTAATGCAGATTACTGGTTTCTTTATCATATATTGTACCTGTGAATAAACCAGTAATCTGTATTAGCTTTCTAAGCATAGAAAACCACTCTTCCTAATATAATAAGACTATAGTATGTAGTGTACATGTAGTGTACATGCTATGACACAGCTCTGGGACACAACTTCACCCTCACCATGCTGATGTCTAGCCCTGTAAATCAAGGGGAGGAGGGCAGTGTGCAGAGCACAGGGGTGTTACAAAAGCAGTTCTCCAAGGATTTATGTCTGCTCCCTGGTGCTCCATATGAATACTTGCATATGTATAAAAAAAAAGCTGATATATCTGCAGCTGTTTAACATACAGAAAAAAGAAAAGGTATAGTTTTAATGAACATGATCAACCCTACCAGGCAGTATGCCTGAGTTACTGTGGTTGATCATGCTGACAGAGGCTCTTTAATAACTGTCTCTGGAAACTGTGCTCTGTGTTTGTTGTCAAGCTTCTTCCATTCTCACAGGTCAATATTTGTATTCGAAGCCTTCTACTTGTATGCTGACTAGTGTTACATATTACATTATTTGATGCAAAGGCCTTAGTTTATCTTCCAAGAAATATTTTGTAGTTACTGTAACAGCATTTGTTTAGTTATGACCAGAAAACATGCAATCAATAGTATCATACTATTTGTATACATGTATAATGTAAAAACTACAAAACACACCCAATCAGGCTGATACTGAAGATCAGCAGCATTTAGATCAAAGCATTACTACCTTGTACTCACTCTAATCTCTAATTAGCAACTTAAAACTTTGCTCAATTGAGCTCAATTCACCACTTTTACCCTTAATATTTAAATCAGTAAAACTTCACTTTTATTAGTAGTTCTCTAAAAATGTTTGTGAGTTTTGACACACTTGTTAAAACTACTGCTCGAATTTGCACACTGCTATCGCACAGGTTGCTAGTGGTAACGGAGGGTGTGCACTACCCTCCTAACCTTCCCACAAGTTTGCAATCAGTGTATAACTACCTGCCTGACTAATCCTGCAGGGTACTCGGTGCTGTGAACATACACCCTAAAGTAAATAACTGTTTCCTACTGTTTCCTACTCAGTGTTTAGCAACTTGAGCAGAGCTAAAACCAACAGATTCTGTCCCCCAACATGTTTCACCAGATAAACTGGCGTCTTCAGGGGAAAGGACAGACTTGAAACACCATGCTGAACACTCCTATTTATAGTTTGTAATCCTATAATTGGCCAATAGTACCATTGGCATTAGACTGACAGTTTAAAGAGCCAGTGAACTGGTCAGGTTTAAATTTATTGGTTGAATCATTGGATGCCTGCCAGATAACGTGCTGCGCAGACCCAAGCTGCGCAAACACTTATTCCACACTCAAGTTGGATGACTGATTATTGAGTAACTACCAGATAATGTGCTGCGCAGACCCTTGCTGCGCTAACACTTATTCTGTAGTCAGGTAAAAGCTACTCACTATATATGAATCACCCAGCAGCCCCTGCCAAGTCTGCCACACTGCGACTACACAAGCGCTGATACCACTAGTTCTTACATACTACCAACATGGATGATCCCCTGTTTACACACATATAATCAGGGGCAAAGCATGTAGAGGATACAAAAAAAAATAAAAAATTTTATATCCCCGTCCATAGTACTAAATGCACCGGACCTGGTTGCAAAACATTGTAATGTCGGAGTATATCATCCTTAATAGGTACAGGCTTAATTACCAAGGTATCAGACACAAGGGGCAACATAATAACCAAGCGCGTCTAGATACATCAAGACGCGCCTCGGTCCCTCAGATAGTGGGCACAAGCTTAATTATAAGCAGTGTCAAAATATAGATAGTAACATGTTGAACAAACGCGCCTCGATGTATACAGACGCGCCTGGATCCCTCAGGTAATGTATATAAGGGGTTCCGAGTCCCCTCTCTGTTCCCATGCATACATTAATACCCAAAACACCAGAGCCAAAGAGTGTCACACTTCCACCTTGCTAGACAGGTACCATGTTGGCCTTAGTGACTCATATATATTATGTCATAATCTATAGTTTACGCTAGCTCAAAAGATCCCAGAGTGTTCAGCCTATATTACTCACAATTGAAATAGTGTGATCATATTTATTGAAAATACACCTAGATCGTATTACAAAACGACGAAAATGTGAATCCCTCATTGAGTCCATGTGGACTCAAACTCTCCAAACGATATATCCATTTGGCTTCTTCTTGGTATAGGATTTTATCCAAATTTCCACAGCGTGGTCCTAGGTTTCTCTTACATAATCCCCAGAATTGCAGGCATGATGGATTTCCAGAATGAAAGGTTCTAACATGTCTTGAGATGCTTGTATCAGCCTTTGTGTTAATACTGCTTACATGTTGGCAAATTCTCCTACGAAATTCCTGTATAGTCTTGCCTACATATAATTTAGGGCACGGACATTGGGCGATATATATTATTCCTTTAGTTTGACAATTAATGAACTCTCTTATGTCATATTTTCTCTCATCTTTAGGATTGATGAAAAATTTCTTTTTGGACGTATGGGCAGAAGCTACACCTCCCACAGGGGTGACTTCCCACAACTGTAGATCTCAACCAGGTAAGTGGCGCAGGGTTAGTATTGTAAAAACTGTGGACCAAATGGTCCTTTAAATTTTTTCCCTCCTGAACGTAATCTGGGGTCTTTTAGCCAATACCTCTTGAAAATCAGGGTCAGCCTGCAGAACATGCCAATGCTTATGCAGGATATTATACACTTGTTTGTTACGGTTATCAAAGTTTCCTATACATCTGATTGTTGTGGATTCCTTTATTGGTTTCGATTGCAGTAATGAAACTCGATCAGTATCTTTAGCCCTTTAAAGGCCTTATGCAGTATTTTTTAGGGTAACCTCTATTTTGGAACCTCGAATACAAGGTCTCACATTCCTTGAGGAACCCAGAGTCATCCGAACAGTTTCTGCGCGCCCTAATATATTGGCCTACCGGAATACCCTTTTAAGGGGCGGTGGGTGATAACTTGCCAATGTAATAGCGTATTAGTAGAGGTAGGTTTCCTATAGACCTCAGTGACGATGCGGCCACCTGGCGACAAGGAGATTCTAAGATCCAAAAAGTGAGGGTTTCAGAATTAATTTCTGAAGTGAAGCTCATACCTATATGATTCTGATTAAGATTCTGTACGAATTCTTGAAATAGTGTCTCAGTGCCATCCCATAAAATCAAAACATCATCAATAAAACGTCCCCAAAATAAAACGTGATTAGTGAAGTGTTCATATTGCTCAGTGAAGACAATTGTGTTTTCCCACCATCCTAAAAAGAGATTTGCAAAATTCGGTGCACATTTACTTCCCATAGCTGTCCCATTTAACTGTAAATAATAAAGTGAATTAAATAAAAAATAATTGTGAGTAAGTAGAAACCGAAAAAGTTTCAAAATAAATTGATTGTGCAAGTGAAATTGAGTGCCCTTAGTAGTGAGGTAAGAGTGAACTGCCTGTATTCCCAGTTCATGTTGTATATTAGTATATAGCGCCTCTATATCCAGACTGGCAAGAAACGCACTCTTAGTGACTTGTATCTCCTGTAGTCTGGTGACCGCATCTTTAGTGTCTCTAATATAAGATGGTAACGTAGGTACAAAAGGTGAGATAAACTCATCAACATATTGGCTGATGTTTTCTGTCAGACTTCCATTACCAGAAATGATCGGTCTACCTGGTATTGGCACTCTTTGTTTATGTACTTTCGGTATAGTGTAGATAGTCGCTATTGTAGGTTTGGTGTTCAAAAGATACCTATGTTCCTCTTTGGAGATAAGGTTATCTCCTTTGCTTCTGCTAGAATTTCTCTGAGTTCCCCCAGGTACTGGTTTGTTGGATTACTGTCCAATTTCTTATACGTTACCGAATCATTAAGGAGACGCATGACCATATCCTCGTACATACGTCTCCTCATCACCACAATATTGCCCCCTTATCTGAGGGTTTAAAAACCAAATCATCATTGGTTCTCAGCTCCTCCAGAGCCACTGCCTCATCCGGGTCAAGGTTGTCAACTACTGTCTTAGGTGTCCGAATAGTTTTAAGATCTCTCGTGACTAAATTCACAAATGTTTCAATATTTGCATACTGCGAAAACGGAGGTGTGTACATGGATCTGGGCTTAAGTGTAGACAATGGGGGTTCCATCATATCCTCACTTAGAGGGTTATTTGTATCCAGGGACTCCAAAATTTGCAAAGCAATTTTTTCATTCTCTTGTTGTCTACAAGGATCACGCTCCTTCTGTTTATGTACTTTATGAAGTGCTAGTTTCCTAGCAAAGCAGTTGACATCCTTGACCCAGGAAAAACAATCAAACCCCGGAGTAGGGGTAAATGACAATCCCTTTTAAGGAGTTTATAATGTCTCTCTTGTAGTGGGAAATCTGACAGATTAATAACCTGCATATTATCATTTGCATTTAATTCTGCGTATTGTAAACCCATTTGTCCCTGTCCCGTAGCGTCACTCCCGGGCCAAAAAGAAGGCTGTGGGTTGCCTGCACTCGCTCCCATATCCAAGCTGGACTGTGGAGGCCCAGAGAAAAAGGAGGATGTGCAGGACATACTTGGAGTAGGTATGTTTCAAGACCCATAGATGTTACTACTGGTGTCTGCTTGTATTTCACAGGCTCTAATGCACGGTTTTGCTCTATATAGCCTGAAGTATTTGTCCATGTTTGATGAGCAGTTGTGGATTGCAATTGTTGTTGAGGTGCTGGTGCCCTTCGTTGCTGGGTGGGTGCACGGTATCTATTTTTACGTTTGACAGCCGCTGACTTATTATTATAAGATTTAGATACAGATTCCTCTGAGCCAGAAATATCTGATTCAGAAATATCAGTGTTAGACACCTGTGAGTTCGTATACCTATTTCTCCTATTAGTATTGGAGTAACTAGTATTTCTACCAGTATATATTTGTCCAGTTTCAAAGTCACGTCTGTCGCGAATATATTTTTATGTTTCCTCTCTTTAATCTCTGTCTGCAATCGTTCAATGTTTTTTGCAATTTCTGTTCACATTCAGCAAACTCTGGAGAGGTATTAAATTGCTGAACCTGGGAAATTTCTTTTTCCAATTGTGCACTCACTTTTGTTAGTACTCCTTTCTCATAGTCTGATAGATATTGTAACATACGTAGTGAGTTCTCAGTCAACAGTTGGTACCACCCTTTTATAAATTCTGGGTCTTCTTGGTGTGAATTAGGGACAATATTTATTCTCATGCCTCTATAAACCAGTCTCTGTTTAATATACGTATCAAGGCTGGCAACTTCCCACACAGACCTCAAGTACTGTTTATAGGTCTTATTCAATTCTCTGAACCCAGAGTTAATATCCGTAGTATTTATAGGTAGATTCTCTTTAGAGAACACATATTCTGCCTCGGAAGTAAACGTGCTGGGAGTAAATTTATGAGAGAGAAAACCTGCCATGGATTAACAATTAATAGGTGTTAAACAAAAATAGCTGTATATGGGTCAGACAAACAGGGGCGATAAACCCCAAACTTAATCTAATACAA
The DNA here is from genome assembly GCA_033119425.1 of Bufotes viridis. NCBI lineage: Eukaryota > Metazoa > Chordata > Amphibia > Anura > Bufonidae > Bufotes > Bufotes viridis. Next base: position 66,957,029 of record CM065592.1, read on the forward strand.
AAAAACTAGAGACCCTATTAAGGGAGGGTTCCATAGCAACAAAAAAACTTTGCTCAATTGAGCTCAATTCACCACTTTTACCCTTAATATTTAAATCAGTAAAACTTCACTTTTATTAGTAGTTCTCTAAAAATGTTTGTGAGTTTTGACACACTTGTTAAAACTACTGCTCGAATTTGCACACTGCTATCGCACAGGTTGCTAGTGGGTTTGATTATTTTTCCTGGGTCAAGGATGTCAACTGCTTTGCTAGGAAACTAGCACTTCATAAAGTACATAAACAGAAGGAGCGTGATCCTTGTAGACAACAAGAGAATGAAAAAATTGCTTTGCAAATTTTGGAGTCCCTGGATACAAATAACCCTCTAAGTGAGGATATGATGGAACCCCCATTGTCTACACTTAAGCCCAGATCCATGTACACACCTCCGTTTTCGCAGTATGCAAATATTGAAACATTTGTGAATTTAGTCACGAGAGATCTTAAAACTATTCGGACACCTAAGACAGTAGTTGACAACCTTGACCCGGATGAGGCAGTGGCTCTGGAGGAGCTGAGAACCAATGATGATTTGGTTTTTAAACCCTCAGATAAGGGGGCAATATTGTGGTGATGAGGAGACGTATGTACGAGGATATGGTCATGCGTCTCCTTAATGATTCGGTAACGTATAAGAAATTGGACAGTAATCCAACAAACCAGTACCTGGGGAACTCAGAGAAATTCTAGCAGAAGCAAAAGGAGATAACCTTATCTCCAAAGAGGAACATAGGTATCTTTTGAACACCAAACCTACAATAGCGACTATCTACGCTATACCGAAAGTACATAAACAAAGAGTGCCAATACCAGGTAGACCGATCATTTCTGGTAATGGAAGTCTGACAGAAAACATCAGCCAATATGTTGATGAGTTTATCTCACCTTTTGTACCTACGTTACCATCTTATATTAGAGACACTAAAGATGCGGTCACCAGACTACAGGAGATACAAGTCACTAAGGGTACGTTTCTTGCCAGTCTGGATATAGAGGCGCTATATACTGATATACAACATGAACTGGGAATACAGGCAGTTCACTCTTACCTCACTACTAAGGGCACTCAATTTCACTTGCACAATCAATTTATTTTGAAACTTTTGCGGTTTCTACTTACTCACAATTATTTTTATTTAATTCACGTTATTATTTAGCAGTTAAATGGGACAGCTATGGGAAGTAAATGTGCACCGAATTTTGCAAATCTCTTTTAGGATGGTGGGAAAACACAATTGTCTTCACTGAGCAATATGAACACTTCACTAATCACGTTTTATTTTGGGGACGTTTTATTGATGATGTTTTGATTTTATGGGATGGCACTGAGACACTATTTCAAGAATTCGTACAGAATCTTAATCAGAATCATATAGGTATGAGCTTCACTTCAGAAATTAATTCTGAAACCCTCACTTTTTGGATCTTAGAATCTCCTTGTCGCCAGGTGGCCGCATCGTCACTGAGGTCTATAGGAAACCTACCTCTATTAATACGCTATTACATTGGCAAAGTTATCACCCACCGCCCCTTAAAAAGGGTATTCCGGTAGGCCAATATATTAGGCGCGCAGAAACTGTTCGGATGACTCTGGGTTCCTCAAGGAATGTGAGACCTTGTATTCGAGGTTCCAAAATAGAGGTTACCCTAAAAATACTGCATAAGGCCTTAAAAGGGCTAAAGATACTGATCGAGTTTCATTACTGCAATCGAAACCAATAAAGGAATCCACAACAATCAGATGTATAGGAAACTTTGATAACCGTAACAAACAAGTGTATAATATCCTGCATAAGCATTGGCATGTTCTGCAGGCTGACCCTGATTTTCAAGAGGTATTGGCTAAAGACCCCAGATTACGTTCAGGAGGGAAAATTTAAAGGACCATTTGGTCCACAGTTTTTACAGTACTAACCCTGCGCCACTTACCTGGTTGAGATCTACAGTTGTGGGAAGTCACCCTGTGGGAGGTGTAGCTTCTGCCCATACGTCCAAAAAAGAAATTTTTCATCAATCCTAAAGATGAGAGAAAATATGACATAAGAGAGTTCATTAATTGTCAAACTAAAGGAATAATATATATCGCCCAATGTCCGTGCCCTAAATTATATGTAGGCAAGACTATACAGGAATTTCGTAGGAGAATTTGCCAACATGTAAGCAGTATTAACACAAAGGCTGATACAAGCATCTCAAGACATGTTAGAACCTTTCATTCTGGAAATCCATCATGCCTGCAATTCTGGGGATTATGTAAGAGAAACCTAGGACCACGCTGTGGAAATTTGGATAAAATCCTATACCAAGAAGAAGCCAAATGGATATATCGTTTGGAGAGTTTGAGTCCACATGGACTCAATGAGGGATTCACATTTTCGTCGTTTTTGTAATACGATCTAGGTGTATTTTCAATAAATATGATCACACTATTTCAATTGTGAGTAATATAGGCTGAACACTCTGGGATCTTTTGAGCTAGCGTAAACTATAGATTATGACATAATATATATGAGTCACTAAGGCCAACATGGTACCTGTCTAGCAAGGTGGAAGTGTGACACTCTTTGGCTCTGGTGTTTTGGGTATTAATGTATGCATGGGAACAGAGAGAGGGACTCGGAACCCTTATATACATTACCTGAGGGATCCAGGCGCGTCTGTATACATCGAGGCGCGTTTGTTCAACATGTTACTATCTATATTTTGACACTGCTTATAATTAGCTTGTGCCCACTATCTGAGGGACCCAGCGCGTCTTGATGTATCTAGACGCGCTTGGTTATTATGTTGCCCCTTGTGTCTGATACCTTGGTAATTAAGCCTGTACCTATTAAGGATGATATACTCCGACATTACAATGTTTTGCAACCAGGTCCGGTGCATTTAGTACTATGGACAGGGATATAAAAATGTATTTTTTTATTTTATTTTTTTATTTTTTTTGTATCCTCTACATGCTTTGCCCCTGATTATATGTGTGTAAACAGGGATCGTCCATGTTGGTAGTATGTAAGAACTAGTGGTATCAGCGCTGTGTAGTCGCAGTGTGGCAAACTTGGCAGGGCTGCTGGGTGATTCATATATAGTGAGTAGCTTTTACCTGACTACAGAATAAGTGTTAGCGCAGCAAGGGTCTGCGCAGCACATTATCTGGTAGTTACTCAATAACCAGTCATCCAACTTGAGTGTGGAATAAGTGTTTGCGCAGCTTGGGTCTGCGCAGCACGTTATCTGGCAGGCATCCAATGATTCAACCAATAAATTTAAACCTGACCAGTTCACTGGCTCTTTAAACTGTCAGTCTAATGCCAATGGTACTATTGGCCAATTATAGGATTACAAACTATAAATAGGAGTGTTCAGCATGGTGTTTCAAGTCTGTCCTTTCCCTGAAGACGCCAGTTTATCTGGTGAAACATGTTGGGGACAGAATCTGTTGGTTTTAGCTCTGCTCAAGTTGCTAAACACTGGAGACAGTAGGAAACAGTTATTTACTTTAGGGTGTATGTTCACAGCACCGAGTACCCTGCAGGATTAGTCAGGCAGGTAGTTATACACTGATTGCAAACTTGTGGGAAGGTTAGGAGGGTAGTGCACACCCTCCGTTACCACTAGCAACCTGTGCGATAGCAGTGTGCAAATTCGAGCAGTAGTTTTAACAAGTGTGTCAAAACTCACAAACATTTTTAGAGAACTACTAATAAAAGTGAAGTTTTACTGATTTAAATATTAAGGGCAAAAGTGGTGAATTGAGCTCAATTGAGCAAAGTTTTTTTGTTGCTATGGAACCCTCCCTTAATAGGGTCTCTAGTTTTTTTGTATTTAATTAGCAACTTGAGAGTGTTTTGCTTATGCTTCTTATGAAGTATGATTGATATATAATAAGCAAAATGCTGCATTACAGTTTAATGATTCCGCTTTGTAGGCACGAGCTTGATAATACCACGTAAAGCAAAAAAAATATTGACTTTCACAAATCTCCCATGGTATGCACTGACATGCCTAGAGAAGTTAATGGGTAAACATATGTCCTTCTGGAAACCATTTATCCAGTATAGGCTGGAATTCTACAGCCCCAACTGCATTTTTGGCCCAATTCAAAATAAGTATACCAACCAACATTGGAATATGGGCACGGGCATTATGCCTGAATGCTTTAACTATAAACCTCATAGGGAACTCCAGGGACTCTGTTTTTGTGAACAGTGGTGGTCCCAGCGGTCAGATCACCAGTGAACAGACACTTACCCCCTATCCTATATAGTGGATAGGTGTTTTTGGTAAGATACCTCTTTAATTGATGACTGTATCCTTGTGTATTTTTTTAAGATAAAAAACTTTTTCTGAAGTTTGAAATAGAATTTAATGCACTTTTTTTCTGTGTAAAGTCTATATGTTAAGTTCTTACTGCAAATTAACTTTATGTTCAGGAAGAATTCTCATTACTTTTTAATGTCATTCTCAAAATAGAAAAGAAAAATATAATTAGAATGAATGTCAGAGAGATTAAATTTGTCAGCATTAGTGCCAGCCATTTGGTGTCACAGCAGCATTGCTGGGAAAGGAACATTATGCACTAGGGGAATATTTATTGTCGAAGCTGGTATAATCCGCTATCTTTATGCTTCTATTTTCCAATCCTTCGTTGTGATAAAGTCGTTTGCAGCATCTGAAAATTATCATAATGCCATTGAAAAGTTTTTCTAGGCCTAGCACATTAACTGTTATCTGCACATTATTATGATGATGTTCTATACCTGCAGATGTGGGAATTCTTTAAACTGACCTCTGCAGATTAAAAAAAAGACACTAAACTGATCAAATTTGTGACGGATTTCCCCAAAAATTTACATTCTATTGAATCCAAACAGTTTATAATCCGTTTCAGAAAAATCACTCGAAATGGCGGCCACCATTTTACAGGTCAAAAGATGGTATCTGACACCAAAAAGGGATAATTTTTAGACCATTACTGGTTTTTAACCCTTTCCTGTCATTTTTCACCTTCCTGACAAAGCCTATTTTTACAAATCTGACATGGGTCACTTTATGGGGTAGTAACTTTGGAATGCTTTTACTTATCTAAGCCATGTTAAGTGAATTTGAGTCAATATGTTTTACCCTTATTTATAAAAAAAAATCCAATATTTACAGAAAATTTTAAATTAAATTTTAATTTCTCTGCTTGTAAGGAAGATAATAAATAATACCTCAAAATAGTAAATAACATTTACCATATGAGGCATTGACCACAGTAACTAAGGGATTAATGCACCAGATTCAGAGTTTTTACCGATACTGGCGGACAGGGCTGGGACAAGGTCCACCACCAACAGAGGCTGAGCTGCCCAAGTGCGCCCCCCCCCCCCCTCCAACTTGTGGATGACACTGCTATGGGGGATCTGTGATGGATGACACTGTTATTGGGGAATCTGTGGATGACAGCGCCAGCGGGGCCCGTGCAGTGACTGTATTCTACTACACACACCCCCACACTGTATATAATCTTAACTATATAACTGTAGTGATTTAATACAGTTATATAGTTAATAAGATTATATCCAGTGAGCGGGGGGGGGGGGGATGGGGGGTGTAGTAGAATACAGTCACTGCATGGGCCCTGCTGTCATTATGAAATAGCATATGTGACCCCCACCTCTTTTATTGGTGGTTATTCAGTAAATTAACCCTTTTTTGGGGGCAGGTTATGTGTCATCCACAGATTCTCCCCATAACAGGGTTCCTTTAGTGAATGACCACCCAAATTGCAGTGACCCAATACATGGGAGTTGCATCTGCAGAGCTTTTGTATAATGCCACCCCACACTGTAGTGTCCCCCACACAGTAATATCCGCCACACTGCCCCCCACACAGTAATGTCCGCCACACTGCCCCCCACACAGTAATGTCCGCTACACTGCCCCCCACACAGTAATGTCCGCCACACTGCCCCCCACACAGTAATGTCCGCCACACTGCCCCCCACACAATATTGTCCCCCACACCCCCCTCAACCACACAGCAGTGCCCCCACATAGAAATTTGTCATGCTCTCCCCCTCTTGTAATTCTCCCCCCCCTCTTGTCATAATCCCCTCTTCTTGTCATGCTCTTTCTGCCCCCTGTCATTCTCCCCATGTATTCATGCTCTTTATACCCCCCCATGTTGTCATGCTCTTTCTGCCCCCCATTTTGTCATGCTCTTTCTTCTCCCCCCATGTTGTCATGCTTTCTGCCCCCCCATGTTGTCATGCTCTTTCTGCCCCCCCCCCATGTTGTCATGCTCTTTCTTCTCCCCCAATGTTGTCATGCTCTTTCTTCTCCCCCCCATGTTGTCATGATTTCTGCCCCCCCATGTTGTCATGCTCCTTCTTCTCCCCCTCCTCTCCTCCTACCTCTGCTGTAGCGTGGCCGAGCTCTGCATGGTCTGCGCCTCCGCGGGTACAGGAGGAGGAGCTTTTGTCTCCTGTACCGAGACCGACTGACTTGAAGTGCAAATTGTGTGCGCACTTCCTGTCAGTCCGGCCGGGTACAGGAGACTGATGCTCTCTGTACCTGCGGACCGGACAGAGCTCGGTCACGCTACAATCAGGGAATGACAGGAGGTAGCGCTGAGCGGTTCCCCCATGTCAGTCCCTCTCCCTCTGGTCGGCCCCTGCCTGCGCCCTGAGGCTGGTGCGCCCTGAGGCTGGAGCCTCCCCAGCCTCTGTGTCGGCCCGGCCCTGCTGGCGGATACAGCCTTGCCCCTGCTGTTGATCAGACAAGCGCAGCTCATGTGCCCACCCGATCCTATTAAGGGGCGTGTGGAGAACTCAGTTCCTGATGAGCAGTGTACAGTATGTAAGTCGCGAGTTTAATTAAAATTTAAAAAAGATGCAGTGTGTTTTTAAACAGACAGTTTGTTACCACCACCTACCATCCATTTACCCATGGTCACTGTCACTTTGACATTAATAATGACGACTTGCTGCTAAAGACCCTGCAGAGTACTATACATGATTCTTTTAGGGCAATTTTTTGATTCAGGCTGAATTTCTTTTGGACCAGATCAAACCTTCTAGCCAATTTAACCGAGTCTGGCCCAACACAAATTTTAAAAATTCTCTCATCTCTACTAAATTCTTAAAGTAAATGAATCATATTTTCACCTCAGCTGAAAAGTTGTAATATAAAATGTTGCTATATGTGACTTGAACATAAAAATTGAGATTTGTGACAAATAACGTTAATATTTTGTTCCTTCCATTTCTTCATTAATTGAGTTTTAAGGAAATATATCATAGATGCAACGTAAAAAGCAGATCCTTGTATAATAACCATCGTATGAGCTTTTAAGAGACTGATTATTATAGATAGAGACTGTGAACCTATTGATAAATGATAGTTACATACCTCATTTCAGCCTTTCTGCAGAGATAAGCAGGCATTTTTCAAAAAATTCAATTCAGCGTCAAAGCAAAGAACACTATTCATGGACTGGTTGCAAGGCCACAAGGTCAAGGTTGCCGGAATATGGAAACTAACTCCACCCTTACCAAGCATGGTAGATGTGTAAACTGAACTGTGTTTTGGACATTTAGCACCCCAGTGAGGTTAAAGGGTGTCTGACAACAATTTTACTGATGCAAAACTGCTATGAGATATACTGTAGGCAAGTGCCGGGTACTGGAGGTATTACACATCCCAATCCCTAAGATCCAAAACAATAAAATAGTCCTATGGATAATTCTCATTAAGCACTGCAGCACCCAAAAAAGATCCATCAGTTCTCAAACAATCAAATAAAAGTGTGCATTGCACTTTTTATATAGAAAACATCACAATGCAGATAGTAGCTTAATGTATATTTTTACAGTTGTCATCCATGAAGATACAGTATTTAATTCTCTGTGTTATATAGTTCTTCTTCGCCCTACGATTGTCTCCCAGACAAACCAATTTCTTAAGCCAGCTTGACCCTCTTGTAATCCCAATTTCAAGAAAACTAGATGGCAAGCAGCAATAGGAAAGCACCGCTATGACACTGGATCCAAACTACAGGGTTTTATTATACTCACAAAGTAAAAATAACACCGTATATAAAAATCACAGATTCCTCTCTGGGGCCACCCGACTTGAGTTTTATGTCAGCTTTTTCTGGGACATAACCGTCCTTTTCAGGACAACATTTATACTGGTGGACTGGCAATTTGTTGGAGAATACTGCTGTTCTGACCAGAAACTGATAGAGTGCCCTCCCAAGATGCCCTGTAAAGTTCAGGTAACATTAATTGTTATAGGAGACTATTTAGACTGCATCTAAAATGCAGTGTGACTTCATTGAGAAGCTGCTACCAATACACCATTGCTGTAATAGTAGATAGGGCTGGTGGCAGTTAGAGGATGGAATTGAGCATGTGCAACCACCTCAGTGAGGTGGACAGAGAAATTTGAAAAATAATAAGCAGGTGGCACTATAGAGATACATTTTGTTAAACAACTCACTGGCGATACCAAACTTTTATTTACATGCAATTAAAAAAGTATTCATTGCCTTGAAGTGGTGATCATATATCCCCCTACAGAGGTGATGATTTCTGCAGGTAAATGTAGACCAGCTCCTTTTCTTAGATAGGCAATCATCAGGAATGAACGGTTCCTTCCTGATAATTGCCTTGTCAATTGGGCCTTAAAGGGCAACTGTCAGCAGATTTGCACATATGAAACTGGCTAACCTGTTCCATGTGCATGTGGCAGCTGAAGCGATCTGTGTTGGGCCCATATTCATATGTGTCTGCACTACTGAGAGAAGGGGAAGTTTTGTCATATGCAAATGAGCATTTAGGAGCAACGGGAGTGTTGCCATTACACCTAGAGGCTCTGCTCTCTCTGCAACTGCTGCGCCTTTTGCAATTTGACAGGACCAAGCTGTAAAAATGTCATCATGCCTGGCCCTGTCAACTTATAAAGTTCTGACTCAAAATGCAGTCTTAATAAATTGATCTTGATTTATTTTTCGACAGTGATATCTCAAGAGCATACGGTAGATTATCTCTTCAAAATATTATACAATACATATATTGTTAGTCTCAGATATACTTTGAAGGCATTTTAAACAATGGATGGCATAGTGTAGGATAATTTTTTTTACATTTCGTCTGTATATACTGCAAATCAGGACTCTTCATACCAACATTAGAGAATAGATCACCTCTTACGGCTGACATTAAAATTGCTCAGCTGAAGTGGAACAACACAGCAATCCACAAAGATTTCCTGACATCATGACCTGTATGAAACCCCCATTAACATAGAATGCCTTAGGGATTTGTCGGAGATGTGTATAACTCAAAATCACGTAAATAAACCTAATGATCCTAAAACAGCCAGAGAAGTAGCCAAACTCATTAAGATTTCTATTGCTAAACTGCTGAGACCAGATGGTCCACTGGCCTGCTGTAATGAATCATTTCATTCTTCCTACACTTTTTGCTGCCAATGGTTTGCATCTAGGCTCAAGTATTTTAATCATTTCAACACACTTACTTAAAAAAAGTTAATAAAATGTGGAACACGGGTGATACAAAGCAGTAGACATTGTATAAGGAGCTATAAGGAGATTTCAGCACTTTTGTTGTGGTTCTGACATGTGGGACGCTAAGCACTCTGCACAATTCTAGTGAGAGTGATGCACTGATTTATCACAGATACTTAGTCCTCTTTATCCCTTGATCTGTATGATCAGTACACAGAAAGAAGAGAATGCTGCATAATCAGAGTCCAACTCAGAAACATCTCTTTTAAGGAGAAATGCTGGAAACCATTTATAAAGAATAATCCCTGTTTCACCCTAGACCACCATGGAGGAAAGTACTAACCCTTTTAGTTTACTAGACCACCAAGAATACTGAATTTTTCCATTCTCTGCCCTAAAGTACAAATGTTAAAGTGATTGTCCAGTGTCAGAATTGGCACACATGCTACCCGAGAGGCCACAAGGGGGCACTCTAGCATTCACTGCACCCGTGACTTTGTATATGACTGTGAGAGGGAACTCCTCTTCCACAAAGGCTTTCACAGACCAGTTATAAAGAAAAATCGCTGCTTCACCCTAGACTACCATAGAGGAAAATATTGACCCCTTTACTTTCCTAGAACACCAAGGATGTATAGTTTCCCTTCTCAGCCCAAAAGTGCAAATATTAAAGTGGTTGTCCAGTGTCACAATTGGGCACACACACAACTCGACGGGCTGAAAACTGTGGTTTATATTGCACCCATGACCTTGTATGTGACTGTAAGGGGAAACTCTGCTTCCACGCTCATCTAATGCATAAGGCTACCAATGAGTGAAACAGCCCCCAAACACATCTGCAAATCAACACACAATGCTGCCACCATCCGTCAGTACGTCCAACGGTACGCCTGATTACAGGAGGGCTATTCTTCAATGGTACCAAATTAAAGTCGTACTTAGGGTGTTTTGGTACACACAGGAGCTAGCCTAATATAGAGTGTTATAAATAATCCGTGTTATCCGTATTCACGCTCACTGACAGGTACACAAGAAAGGGATAGTGCCAGAAACCTCTAGTGTGATATGCGGCAGGTGGATTTAGGGCTCCATAGGACAAGGTTAACCTGCTATACCCCACTTCCCCTGATGAAGCCAAACAGTGGCGAAACATGGCGGGAAGGGTGTAAGATAGTGTAGCGATTAGCGTTTTAGGCAGTTTAACAGTGAGTAATATAAGTGTAGCGCAAGGGCTATCTGAGGGAAAAATTGTTACAAGTGTATGATTGAAACCATCGCAACCATAGCAAAAAGCAGGTGCACTCTGCGGCAATACTAAACCCTCACACTGATAAAATTGAGGGGATAGTTCGACATATCCTACTAGGAGGACATGTCTTAAGCTCGGACACCATGGCAAGGTCCCTTAAGTAGCCCTAGGCCCTACAGGCTACATTCAGGTGCAACTGGGAGGCTCAGGGCCATATCAGCCGGTCTCAGGTGGGGCTCACAGGCACCTCCCACCTCCCATTGCAAGCATGGTTACATGCTGGAGGTCACTGGTGAGCTGTCTGTGAGTCAAGCCTTACGCTCCCGTAATGCCCAACGGCTCCTGGTATCGCCCATGCGGCTCAGGTAGGTTGAGTGGTAGGGCCTCGGGCTACTTGAGGGACCTTGCCGTGGTGTCCGAGCTTAAGACATGTCCTCCTAGTAGGATATGTCGAACTAACCCCTCAATTTTATCAGTGTGAGGGTTTAGTATTGCCGCAGAGTGCACATGCTTTTTGCTATGGTTATGTTTTTGATTGTTCCCCAGTCCCACATCCACATTATCGCTATCGTATGTAGGATGGTAATTGTGGTACTTGTAGTCCGTTGCTGGCATCTTCAATTGTATGCATTTTTTGCTGTTGATTGCCCCTAGCAATGGACTACAAGTGCAGGATGTGCTCCCCTAGATACATGCACAACTGCATATGGGTTGAGAATATCCTGCTTGTTAAACACCACGCCACGTTTTCTAATCAAGTGTATGATTGGCAACCAGCTTTGGATGTGTGATTGGTATGCCTGAGCTTGAGTGTGTGGAGAGGGAAAAAGGGATACACAGTGTCAGTGTATAATAGCCATTTAGTTTTCAACTGAACTGCAGCGTGTGTAACAATGTGAATAATTTCCAGGGCAGCTGATACAAGTGTGTGACCTGAAAATTAAATAGGTCACCCGCAAACAGACTATTATTTAAAGCTGCATGCAACGGAGGTTAAATTTGACCCCTACTGTTTCACAACACATGCCAGGCTCTTTGAAACAGTCAATACATATGTGTGACCTGTAACCAAATTGCAGGCCACACATAGATAGACTGTTAAAGGATGTGGCACCTTTCACTGTGATAAAGATAACATCCAACTCCCACAGACACCTAATTCAGGCTGCAGCACACGGTAGTATCTAACATGCCCCTGTAAATTGCAGTAGTGTGCCAATCATTGACACTATGTAACCTCAATCATCTATACTAATAGTGCACCTGCGGGTGACTATATTATAGTTCAGATACCACCAGTCCCTTAGTTGCCACTAGCAACCACTAGTAGTTACTAATTAAATTGGTCTCACTGTTACTGATATTTTTAGATACATTTTTTTCTTTCTCACTTTTCAGTTTTAAATAAGAATTAATAAAGAAGTATTTTTATATTAAGACACTGTTAGTTAGAGACCCCTAAAGGGATTTTGTCCAGGTCTTCTGACCATCTCGTTTATTGACTGCCTAAAGGCCGACACCTCTAGTATGAGGAAGGCCTGCTGTTAAAGTACAGAGCCCTGCCTAAGCCGTCTACCTCTAAGCCGAGGGACGGTGTGTTGGATTAACAAGCGTCCAGCACTATGGTGGCCGCAAAGCAGCCCGCCGCACGCCGGAATTGAACATCCCTGTCTGACACAATATTTTCAGGGATACCATGAATTTTTACAACATGATTCAAAAATACTTATGATGGTTCCTTTGGAGAAGGAAGTTTACTCAATGGAGCAAAATATGACATCTTAGAAAACCTGCAAACTACCACCCAGATCACCGTCTTCCTTTGAGAACATGGAAGATCCATGACAAAATCCATGGAGATGCATGATCAAAGCTTCTTAGGAATAGGGAGGATAAGTTCTGGAAGTATTGGACTTGGCACAAGTTTCACATGCTGTGACTACTGTGAGCGAATCGAAGTTGATGAAGTGGAATTCGATCTGAATTTTTGGAAGAATTTGATTTGTAATGAAGCCGAATTTCCTCACACTTCATGGTAACAAATCAGATTTAATTTTTTTTAAATGGCTGCTGCACATGTTACAAAGTAAAAGTAAGAAGCCTAGGAATGAGGGATCAGCTATAATGCCTTGCAGCCAGCAAATCATCAGACAGCCAGCCCCTGTGATGTTAAAGCCCTATAAAAAGCCTCATCTTGCTCATTCTCCTCCATTTTCCAAGGAATTAAGGGTACTTTCACACTGGCGTTTTGGATTCCGTTTGTGAGATCTGTTTCAGGGCTCTCATAAACGGTCCAAAACTGATCAGTTCAGCCCCAATGCATTCTGAATCGACATGGATCCGTTCAGAATGCATCAGTTCGGCTCTGTTCCGCCTCTATTCCGTTCTGGAGGCGGACACCAGAACGCAGCTTGCAGCATTTTGGTGTCCGTCTGACGATGCAGAGCAATGTAAGTCAATGGGGACGGATCCGTTTTCAATGACACAATATGGTGCATTTGAAAACGGATGCATCCCCCATTGACTTCCAATGTAATTCAAAATGGATCCGTTTTGACTTTGACATTTTTCTTTAAAGCTAATGCAAACAGATCCGTTCTGAACGGATAAAAATGTTTGCATTATAGGTGCGGATCCGTCTGTGAAAATAACAGACGTATCTGCACCTAACGCAAGTGTGAAAGTAGCCTTAGTGCAAGGAGAGACATGACAGGTGCTAGGGACAGTGATTATGAAATACTTTCTTTATATCATATTACTTTTGAACAGTTCAGGGGCAGCTTAAAGATAGTGTAGGGATATAACAGGGAGGCTTTATCCGCACTATAGGGAGAGAGCAGGGGCCAATTGAACAGTGTAAAGCTTTGCTAATAGAAAAGCAATTTTTTACACCTTGCTGTACTAACTGGGGTTAAAAAGCATTCTAATACTACTGATTTTAGGTTGTTCACTTTGTTTATACATAAGTAATTCCAGTAATTCTTGATTCTGTTATTGGGGTGAAATTGCGGTCTGATACTACTGATTTTGGGGTATTGATCTTTTTTTTTTAAATATACATAAGTAAATCTGTTAATCCTTAAATTCTGTAATTGGGGTGAAATTGCATCCTAATACTACTGATTTGGGGGTGTTCACGTTCTTTTATACATGAGTAAATCCATTATTCCTTAATTGTGTAATTAAAGTGAAATTGCGGCTTGATAATACAGATTTTAGGGTGTTCGTGGTCTTTTATAAATAAGTAAATCTGTTAACCCTTGATTCTGATATTGGGGTGAAATTGCGGCCTGGTACTACTGGTTTTGGGGTGCTTATTTTTTGTTTCACATAAGTAATTCCATGTAATTCACTCTGTTCTGCACCAACTGTCTCCTCACCAACTAAAGATCAGAACAATGGTCACAAATAACGGGAAGGACATTGTGTCAGCACTGCGTCAAGGAGGGCTGACCCATGCACTCTGCATGATGCACATGTTTATTCTGGTTGTAAGCGGTTCCTGAAGTCTTCCACCCAACTGCAACACAGCCTGAAAATTGCCAGTAAACTGTGCATGAGCTTCAGACACTCTTACTCTGCAAAAGACACCCTCCTTGAGCTCCTTTCCACCTGTTGGAACTCCACCCTCCACATGTTGGACTAACTAGGTAACGCCTGCGCCCATGCTCCACTGCCATGACTGCCATGACTGCTGGGGATGGGGGGAGCAGCACCATCAGCAGCAATTTAAGTCTTCAGTCTCTAATGAGCACTTTTCTTCACCCGCCTACTCAAGAAACCACCCAGCAGCAGCTAGGGCATGGAGCAGAACCTTAACCAGGTGGTGGCATGCTCTGGCACCCCAGATCCCAAATCCCCTGGATTAGTGGCCAGGCAAACTTGATTTACTGTATGTTCACAGCTGGTGTAGTTTGCCATGGACTGCCCGGCCGGTTTAGTGAGGTGGGTGGCATAGTTACCCCAAAGAGAACTCGCCTTTCCACACAAAATATTGAGAGACTAACCTTTGTAAAGATTAATCAGGTGTGGATCAGCCAGGATTTCCAAACGCCAGTGCCTGATGCATAGACTAGATCATTCTGGGTGCCACACCAAAGCATTGTGAAAAATGACCCCTAGCTTCTGGCCACAAGCCTCAGCCACCATTTTAATACTGCCACCTGCCTGATGCCACACACCTGCTGCCTCTGCTGCCATCTTCTCCTACGGCTGTTACTGCCACTGCTGTTGTCCCCAACCTCCTCATTTTGTGACTGGGCCACTATGTTGACTCCTCATGCTATTGCCACCCTCCCCACTATGTGATTTGGCCACTGTGTTGACTCCTAATGCTGTTGCCACGCTCACCACTTTGTGACTCGGCCACTATTTTGACTCCTCTTGCTGTCGCCACCTTCCTCACTATGTAATTGGGCCACTGTGTTGACTTCTCATGCTGTTACCACCCTCCCCACTATGTGATTGGGCCACTCTGTTGAATCCTCATGATGTTGCCACCCCCCCTCACTTTTTGACTGGTTTACTTTGTTGACTCTTCATTCTGTTGCCAGCCTCCCCACTATGTGATTGGGCCACTGTGTTGACTCCTTATGCTGTTACCACGCTCACTGCTCTGTGACTGGGCCACTATGACTCCTCATGTGGTTGCCACCCTCCCCACTCTGAAATGGGGCCACTATGTTGAATCCTCAGGCGGTTGACACACTCCCCACTCTGTGACTGGGCGACTATGTTCACTCCTCGTGCTTTTGCCACCCTCACCATTCTGTGGTGGGGCCACTAATGTCCCAGTTTGGCCTTGTTGACATCACCATTTATTTTACCCTTCTTCTGATCTGTCAGAAGAACCGAAAAATAAAAAACACAAGAGATTCTGTCTTTGGACCATTCATAAAGCCTCTATCACAAGGTCAGTATTTTGCTTCAGATTTTGATCATGATTTGGAAATCAAAAGCAGAAGTGGGTCCAAAACACAGAAGACATGCAAATATTTCCATCACATGTTATCTCTCTTTTGAACCCACTCCTGTTTTTGCCTTACCAATACTGATTAAGTACTGATGCAAAAAACTGACCAAGTACTGACCATGAGATAAAGGCAATTAAAGTTCTGCATGCAGGACTGATTTTTTCATTGGAATAAAACAGATTTCAGAGGCAAATGCAAATTGAGCATGAGTCCTCTATCACACGGTGAGTATTTTGCATCACGATATGATCATGATTTGGAAGCCAAAAGCAGGAGTGAGTACAAAACAGAAGACGTGTAAATATTCCCATTAGGTGTCATCTGTGTTTTGGATCCACTCCTGTTTTTTTTTTTTTTTTTGGGGCATTACCAATACTGATCAATTACTGACCAAATACTGACCGTGTGACGACAGATGCTCAAAAGACACGATCCATGTTTTAGGGGTTGTTCTTGTGTCAACACAAACTTACTTCTGACACCCTCTGCACTCTGTCATGGGCCCACTACTTGTATCAGAGTGTAACAGAACAGGTTCTCTAGTGCTCTTTCAATGTATAATAGGATCTTGGGCCATTGCACGGTAAAGTCCATTATTCTTGATTCTAACATTGACCTGTAAGGCTGAGTTTACACAATTGCCCAGTCTTTGAAACGTAACTTATCAAGTATGTGAAGTGTGAACTGAGTATATGGGTGACACCTTTCATCTGCTTGTCATACTGAATCACAGTAACTGTTTTACTACCACGATGGACTAGTTATGCATGTTTCTGCACTCCTCAGTCATGTACACAGAGAAACACTCTCCGGTAGAGATGAGCGAACACCTGGATGTTCGGGTTCGAGAAGTTCGGCCGAACTTCCCGAAAATGTTCGAGTTCGGGATCCGAACTCGACCCGAACTTTATCCCGAACCCCATTGAAGTCAATGGGGACCTGAACTTTTGGGCACTAAAAAGGCTGTAAAACAGTCCAGGAAAGGGCTAGAGGGCTGCAAAGGGCAGCAAAATGCAGGTAAATGCCCTGCAAACAAATGTGGATAGGGAAATTAATTAAAATAAAATAAAATAAATAAAAATTAACCAATATCAATTAGAGAGAGGTTCCATAGCAGAGAATCATGCGTCATATCACCCACCACTGGAGAAGGCCACTTTCAGTTATTTCGGCCCCAGCACCCAGAGAGAGGAGAGAGGTCCCACAGCAAGGAATCATGCGTCATATCATCCACCACTGGAGAAGGCCACTCAGTTATTTCGGCCCCAGCACCCAGACAGAGGAGAGAGGTCCCACAGCAAGGAATCATGCGTCATTTCACCCACCACTGGAGAAGGCCACTTTTAGTTATTTCGGCCCCAGCACCCAGACCGAGGAGAGAGGTCCCACAGCAAGGAATAAGGCGTCATATCACCTACCACTGGAGAAGGCCACTTTCAGTTATTTCTGCCCAGCACCCAGACCGAGGAGAGAGGTCCCACAGCAAGGAATCATGCGTCATATCACCCACCACTGGAGAAGGCCACTTTCAGTTATTTCGGCCCCAGCACCCAGACAGAGGAGAGAGGTCCCACAGCAAGGAATCATGCGTCATTTCACCCACCACTAGAGAAGGCCACTTTTAGTTATTTTGGCCCAGCACCCAGACCGAG
Organism: Bufotes viridis; assembly: GCA_033119425.1. NCBI lineage: Eukaryota > Metazoa > Chordata > Amphibia > Anura > Bufonidae > Bufotes > Bufotes viridis. The sequence goes on from CM065592.1 coordinate 66,974,457, forward strand.
GAGAGAGGTCCCACAGCAAGGAATAAGGCGTCATATCACCTACCACTGGAGAAGGCCACTTTCAGTTATTTCTGCCCAGCACCCAGACCGAGGAGAGAGGTCCCACAGCAAGGAATCATGCGTCATATCACCCACCACTGGAGAAGGCCACTTTCAGTTATTTTGGCCCAGCACCCAGACAGAGGAGAGAGGTCCCACAGCAAGGAATCATGCGTCATTTTACCCACCACTAGAGAAGGCCACTTTCAGTTATTTCAGCTCCAGCACACAGACAGAGGAGAGAGGTCCCACAGCAAGGAATCATGCGTCATATCACCCACTACTGGAGAAGGACACTTTCAGTTATTTCGGCCCCAGCACCCAGACAGAGGAGAGAGGTCCCACAGCAAGAAATAAGGCGTCATATCACTCACCACTGGAGAAGGCCACTTTCAGTTATTTCGGCCCCAGCACCCAGACAGAGGAGAGAGGTCCCACAGCAAGGAATCATGCGTCATATCAACCACCACCGGAGAATTGCCACTTTCAGTTATTTCGGCCCCACCACCCAGACAGAGGAGAGGTTCATTCAACTTTGGGTTGCACCGCAAGATCATGGTAAAGTTAAAAAAATGAGGATACAATAAAGAAGTGCCCCAGAGTACAAGAATACATGGTTGAGGGGGAGGCATTTATAAATGTCTATTCTGCACAGGGGAGGCACAGGTCCTGTGGGATCCATGCCTGGTTCATTTTTTTGAACGTCAGCTTGTCCATGTTGGCTGTGGACAGGCGGCTGCGTTTGTCAGTAATGACGCCCCCTGCCGTGCTGAATACACGTTCAGACAAAACGCTGGCCGCCGGGCAGGCCAGCACCTCCAAGGCATAAAATGCTAACTCTGGCCACGTGGACAATTTGGAGAACAAGAAGTTGAATGGGGCCGAACCATCAGTCAGTACGTGGAGGGGTGAGCAGACGTACTGTTCAACCATGTTAGTGAAATGCTGCCTCCTGCTAACACGTTCCGTATCAGGTGGTGGTGCAGTTAGCTGTGGCGTGGAGACAAAACTTTTCGGCATTTCTGCCATGCTAACCCTGCCCTCAGAGGAGCTGGCCGTGACACTGCTGCGTTGGCGACCTCTTGCTCCTCCTCTGCCTTCACCTTGGGCTTCCACCTGTTCCCCTGTGACATTTAGGAATGCTCTCATGAGCGCGTCTACCAGCGTGCGCTTGTACTCGCGCATCTTCCTATCATGCTCCAGTGCAGGAAGTAAGGTGGGCACATTGTCTTTGTACCGGGGATGCAGCAGGGTGGCAACCAAGTAATTCGCACACGTTAAAATGTGGGCAACTCTGCTGTCATTGCGCAGGCATTGCAGAATGTAGTCGCTCATGTGTGCCAGGCTCCCCAGAGGTAAGTCAAGCTGTCCTCTGTGGGAGGCGTATCGTCATCGTCCTCCTTAGCCCACCAGCCACGCACAAGTGATGGGCCTGAGCTGTGTCGGATGCCACCCCGCTGTGAACCTGCTTCATCCTCATCCTCCTCCACTTCCTCCTAATCCTCCTCGTCCTCCAGTAGTGGGCCCTGGCTGGCCACATTTGTGCCTGGCCTCTGCTGTTGCAAAAAACCTCCCTCTGAGCCACTTCTAACGGACTGGCCTGAAAGTGCTAAAAATGACCCCTCATCCTCCTCCTCCTCCTCCTGGGCCACCTCCTCTTCCATCATCGCCCTAAGCGTTTTCTCAAGGAGACATAGAAGTGGTATTGTAACGCTGATAATGGTGTCATCGCCACTGGCCATGTTGGTGGAGTACTCGAAACAGCGCAACAGGGCACACAGGTCTTGCATGGAGGCCCAATCATTGGTGGTGAAGTGGTGCTGTTCCGCAGTGCGACTGACGCGTACGTGCTGCAGCTCAACCTCCACTATGGCCTGCTGCTGCTCGCACAGTCTCTCCAGCATGTGCAAGGTGGAGTTCCACCTGGTGGGCACGTCGCATATGAGGCAGTGAGCTGGAAGGCCGAAGTTCCGCTGTAGCGCAGACAGGCGAGCAGCGGCAGGATGTGAACGCCGGAAGCGCGCACAGACGGCCCGCACTTTATGCAGCAGCTCTGACATGTCGGGGTAGTTGTGAATGAACTTCTGCACCACCAAATTCAGCACATGCGCCAGGCAAGGGATGTGTGTCAAACTGGCTAGTCCCAGAGCTGCGACGAGATTTCGCCCATTATCGCACACCACCAGGCCGGGCTTGAGGCCCACCGGCAGAAACCACTCGTCGGTCTGTTGATCAAAACCCTGCCACAACTCCTGCGCGGTGTGGGGCCTGTCCCCCAAACATATGAGCTTCAGAATGGCCTGCTGACGTTTACCCCGGGCTGTGCTGAAGTTGGTAGTGAAGGTGTGTTGCTGACTGGATGAGCAGGTGGAAGCAGAGGAGGAGGAAGCTGAGTAGGAGGAGGAGGCTACAGGAGGCAAAGAATGATGCCTTGCGATCCTTGGTGGCGGAAGGACGTGCGCCAAAGAACTCTCCACCTGGGGCCCAGCCGCCACTACATTTACACAGTGTGCAGTTAGGGAGATATAGCCTCCCTGGCCGTGCTTACTGGTCCACGTATCTGTGGTTAGGTGGACCTTGCCACAGATGGCGTTGCGCAGTGCACACTTGATTGTATCGGATACTTGGTTGTGCAGAGAAGGCACGGCTGTCTTTGAGAAGTAGTGGCGGCTGGGAACCGTGTGACATGGTGGAGATGCTTGGTGACGCAGGTGGTGGTGTCGGTGGCACATCCTCTGTTTGGTGGGCGGCAGGTGCCAACATTCCTCCCGAGGAAGAAGCCGAGGCAGCAGCAGAAGAGAGAGCAGGGGGTTCCAGAGTAAGTTCCTTGCTTTTAAGGTGTTTACTCCACTGCAGTTCATGCTTTGCATGTAGATGCCTGGTCATGCAGGTTGTGCTAAGGTTCAGAACGTTAATGCCTCGCTTCAGGCTCTGATGGCACAGCGTGCAAACCACTCGGGCCTTGTCGTCAGTACATTGTATAAAAAAGTGCCATGCCAGGGAACTCCTTGAAGCTGCCTTTGGGGTGCTCGGTCCCTGGTGGCGGTGGCCAGTAGCAGGCGAACTCTCTTGGCGGCGGCTGTTCTGCTTTTGCCCACTGCTCCCTCTTTTGCTACGCTGTTGGCTCGGTCTCACCACTGCCTCTTCCTCTGAACTATGAAAGTCAGTGGCTCGACCTTCATTCCATTTGGGGTCTAGTACCTCATCGTCCCCTGCATCGTCTTCCACACAGTCTTCCTCCCTGACCTCCTGTTCGGTCTGCACACTGCAGAAAGAAGCAGCAGTTGGCACCTGTGTTTCGTCATCATCAGAGACGTGCGGACTGCGATGAGATGGTATTCCCATGTCCTCATCATCAGGAAACATCAGTGGTTGTGCATCAGTGCATTCTATGTTTTCCACCATTGGGGAATGGCTAGGTGGATTCCCTTGGGAAACCCTGCCAGCAGAGTCTTCAAACAGCATAAGAGACTGCTGCATAACTTGAGGCTCAGACAGTTTCCCTGATATGCATGGGGGTGATGTGAAAGACTGATGGGCTTGGTTTTCAGGCGCCACCTATGCGCTTTCTGCAGATGACTGGGTGGGAGATAATGTTGTGAACGTGCTGGATCCACTGTCGGCCACCCAATTGACTAGCGCCTGTACCTGCTCAGACCTTACCATCCTTAGAACGGCATTGGGCCCCACCAAATATCGCTGTAAATTCTGGCGGGTACTGGAACCTGAGGTAGTTGGTTCACTAGGACGTGTGGCTGTGGCAGAATGGCCACGTCCTTTCCCAGCACTAGAGGGTACACTAACACCACCACGACCGCGTCCGCGTCCCTTACTAGATGTTTTCCTCATTGTTACCGTTCACCAAGCACCAAAATAAGAAAAAAAATATTTGGCCCAATGTATTGATTTCAAATTCAGGCATTTTTTTACAGGCACCTAACACTATCTGCCTATTTATTTATTTAGCGTATTACACTAATCCAGGCACATCAGTTACCACTGATTTAGGGGAATATCTCTTTTAGTGCTAGTATTTAGGCCCTGGATAAAAGGTATCCTTTTATGGACAGATTTAAACTAGGCCTGCAACAGCTGGAACACCATATTCAGGGTATTGCTATTTTGGCAATTGAATTTCACCCCAGAACAAAATATATAATTGCAGGACACTATGAAACTTGGCCAGCCACAGCTGAAACCACTGATTTATGGTATTGCTATTTTGGCAATTGAATTTCACCCCAGAACAAAATATATGTTTTGGCGGACACTATTATAGTTTGACAGCCAGTGCTGGGACACCAGATTTAGAGTATTGCTATTTTGGCAATTGAATTTCACCCCAGAACGAAATATTTGTTTTGGCGGACACTATTATAGTTTGCCAGCCAGAGCTGAAACCATTGATTTATGGTATTGCTATTTTGGCAATTGAATTTCACCCCAGAACAAAATATATAATTTGCAGGACACTATGAAACTTGGCCAGCCACAGCTGAAACCACTGATTTATGGTATTGCTATTTTGGCAATTGAATTTCACCCCAGAACAAAATATATCCTTTGCAGGACACTATTATAGTTTCACAGCCACAGCTGAAACCACTGATTTATGGTATTGCTATTTTGGCAAGTGAATTTCACCCCAGAACAAAATATATGTTTTGGCGGACACTATTATACTTTGCCAGCAACTGCTGGGACACCAGATTCAGGGTATTGCTATTTTGGCAATTGAATTTCACCCCAGAACAAAATATATGTTTTGGCGGACACTATTATAGTTTGCTAGCCAGTGCTGGGACACCAGATTTAGGGGATTGCTATTTTGGCAATTGAATTTCACCCCAGAACAAAATATATAATTTGCAGAACACTATGAAACTTGGCCAGCCACAGCTGAAACCACTGATTTATGGTATTGCTATTTTGGCAAGTGAATTTCACCCCAGAACAAAATATATCCTTTGCAGGACACTATGATACTTGGCCAGCCACAGCTGAAACCACTGATTTATGGTATTGCTATTTTGGCAATTGAATTTCACCCCAGAACAAAATATATGTTTTGGCGGACACTATTATAGTTTCACAGCCACAGCTGAAACCACTGATTTATGGTATTGCTATTTTGGCAAGTGAATTTCACCCCAGAACAAAATATATGTTTTGGCGGACACTATTATACTTTGCCAGCAACTGCTGGGACACCAGATTCAGGGTATTGCTATTTTGGCAATTGAATTTCACCCCAGAACAAAATATATGTTTTGGCGGACACTATTATAGTTTGCTAGCCAGTGCTGGGACACCAGATTTAGGGGATTGCTATTTTGACAATTGAATTTCACCACAGAAAATAATCTATCCTTTGCCAAACAGCAGACAGTATTATACTTGGCTAGCCAAAGCTGGAACACCAGATTTAGGGGATTGGTATTTTCGCAATTGTATTTAACCCCTTAATAAAATATAGAAATTGCTATCCTGAGTTTCTAGGGGAGACAATTAGCACAGCCAAGCCCCTCATGTAGGATATAGCAAAAAAAAAACAACTAGTATTGATGGATTGATGGACTTGGTGGCAGCTTCTTCTGGTGCACCACAAGTCACAAAATGGCCGCCGATCACCCCAGAAAATAAGTGACAGAAAAATGCTCTGTGCAGCCTAAAAACCAGTGAGCAAGTAACTATCAGAAGTTCAATCATTCATAGCTGTGCTTTTGCAGACTTTTACCTGCCTAATCTCGCCCTCACAGCAGCTGCGTCCTCTCCCCACACTAATCAGAGCAGTGTGACGTGCGGCGCTACTTAACTCCTGCTTAAATAGAGGCTGGGTCACATGCTGCACTTGGCCAATCACAGCCATGCCATTAGTAGGCATGGCTGTGATGGGCTCTTAGGGCAAGAAGTAAAATGCTAGCTGATTGGCTGCTGTGCAGCCCTTCAGAAAGCGGGAAGAAATCGCCGAACAACGAACCCGAACCCGAACTTTTTTGAAAATGTTCGGGTTCGGGTCCGGGTCCCCAACACCCCAAAATTCGTTACGAACCCGAACTATGCTCTAACTGTTCGCTCAACACTACTCTCTACACTTCTAATTTGTGACAAATTAATTTGATTCAAATCAAATTTTGGGGAAAAATTTGTTGAAGTTTCCGAATCGAATTTTTGAAAACTTTGCTCATCTTTAGCTGTAACATCACAGGGTATAGCATCTGCTGAAGGCCCAAGGAAATTTGGATTTGTGGCAACTCATTTAACTTTGACTCACTCAACCAATAGTGAGCACTTCAATAATTCTTATCCCACCAGAAAAAAATGCGACACATCTAATAATAAATATATTTCCAAAATTGTCTTCTCCATATTGTGTGGTGTGATGGAGCTACTTCAAGAGGCCTCAGTGCTCCATGAGTGCACTGCTTAGGGCTCTTCCTAGGCCAGTGATTTCACTGTACATTGGTCACGTGGTCTAGGCACAGCTCATCCAAATTCAAATGAATGGGCCTGAGCTACAATTCCAAGCACACCTGCTATACAATGTATTGAATGGATCTGTGCTTGGTATGCTGTGAGGAGGTTGCAGCGCTCACGGGAACTCAATTGAGTGCAGCAGCCTCTTCAAGCATTTAATCGCCAGGTTTGCTGGGATCAAACCCCTGATGATCTGATATTGATAACCTATTCTGAGGATAGGCCATTAATTAGAAGTTTCCAGAGAACCCCTTTAACCTTCAAATTCCTTATGTACATATGTACATGGATGTATGTCTCAAATTTATGCACCATTGACATTGTGCAAACGTTAGCCCTTTGTGAATACTTTGTAATTTGTCTAAGGGAATATTTGCTAATTGGAAAATAACATCCTCCTCTCTATTATCATCATATGTGTTAATGCACCTGTCTGTTTCCAATCCATCCTCTGTTTTGTTGGGGTTTCTCCTTACCACCTTTCATGTCTTTTTCTAATTCCCTTTTCTTCCTTTTTTTTTTTGTTTCTCCCACAGGGGGTAGCTTCTGACTTTTCTAATTAGGTCTTGAGTGAAAAGCCTCATTATTTCGAAGAGGTGCAAATCTACTGTATGTTACAGTGGTATGAAATCCAGTGTTGGTTTACTTCACACTCTACGACTTCTATACAAATATTGGTTTCAGACGTGCTACATGATTTATTAGTTGCCACTTTTCACCATTCATACTATATTGCCTGTTACTATAGGGATATTGGGGTTGTACTTTTCTACCATATCGTCTCATTGGTCCATTGTGTTTTGGTTTTCAACATTGGCATTGTCTTTTTCTGTATTGTTCTATTCTGTGTAATTTTTCCATTTGCACATATTTGCTATTTGATTGTCTAATTTATTTTTGACATAATTTCTATGTTTTCCCTGCCTCACTTCATCCTCTGCTTTTTCAATGACATCTTTACATTTCCAGGGACAGCTTTTATATTCATTTCAGTCTTTTCTTTCTTTTTTGTAGATGGAGTTTCTCTCGTAAGTTACCAATAACCGTATTCCCTTTTTTCTTCTTTTCACAGTCCCCATTGCAGCTTCATGTGCCTCCATTCTGGTACACATGTCTCTGTATATAATCATGATGATGGTAGTGGGAAAATCACTACATCCAGAATACATATCCAGAATAACTACCATTTAGGACAGCACAACGTACAATTTTACACCATCTATTCAAAGCGATTTCAGTCTTGTAAGGCCTCATCAGCTCAAGTTACACGAGGAAGAAATTCGCATTACAAACATGAAAACAAAAAGCAGTAAAATTGTATGTATGACCGAATTTATTTTGTGGTCTGCAAAACACAGATCCGCAAAAAATACGGATGACATCCGTGTACATTCCGTAGTTTGCAGAACTGAAGGGCCGGTCCCTAATAGAACAGTCCTATACTTGTCTGTAATGCGGACAATAATAGGACATGTTCTATTTTTTTTGCGGAACGGAAATACGGACATACAGAAACGGAATGCACACGGAGTAACTTCTGTTTTTTGTAGTTCTGCATGCAGTCCGCAAAAAAACGGAACGGACACTGAAAGAAAATACGTTAGTGTGTATGAGCCCTAAGGCTGCGTTCGCATCTGTACTGATCCTTAGCATTAGCATTATGAATACCAAGGAGGACAGACTGGTCCTGTTGACTTTTATCAGGGTTTCATTGTGGTGTCATCGTTATTTATCAGGGCTTCACTTGGGCGTCATCGTTTTGTTGACAGAAATAAAGCTGCAAATGTAATTGAACAGCTTACAGAGGTTATGGAAGAATATAGAAAAGGCAAACTGCAATATTACATAAATGACAAATCTTATAAAGTATAAACGCCAAGAAGAATACATGAATCCCAGGAGGCGACGTCTGCTCATTGTTATAATGTTTTGTATACTCTACAACAACCTCTTGTTCCACGTGAATAGCTTAGCTTTTCCCTTTCTCTCCGAAGTCGCCTTGTCGCTTTAGTAACCATATTTGTTTAAAGAACCTTTTATTCCCCTGCACCTTATGTTGAAAGCTATATTAACGGGAATAACACGCTCATATTTTGCTTCTGCATCTCAATCTGCTGCTTTATCTCCTGCTTAATCAAATCCTCGGATGAAATATTATTTAAGAGAAGCTCCGTGATGATGTTAAATGGAGTGCACAGCTGCAAACAGAATGAATCCCTTGTTCGTAGAAATTCAAACTAGATATCAGTATTCTTATGTAAAATGTTTTATTTCATTGGTTTGTCGTTGAGATTATTGGCGCTCGCGCCGAAAACATTTTTGTTCTGCCTACTTGCACACAGATTTGGTTTCATTTACATGAAAATAGTAAGCAAAGAGAAATTAGCATTTCACAATCATGCTATAAAGTTCTTGTGGATGCTTTTTTTTCTCCCAATGCTTTAGCAGGTTTAATTTTTTTCTTTCAATGGGCTAGAAAAAATTTGGATAATATATCTTCATATTCGGTTACTAAGTAATGCAGAGGTATTTCCCTCTAGGAGCAATGCCTTTGTGTTACTGCAGCTGATGGAACATTAAAACAATAGAAGAATCTGCAGCACTCGTCCAATTCAAGCAATCCAATGTTTATTTAGCATGCAACTAACATAGCAACGTTTCGACTGTTAAAGGAGTTGTCTCACTTCAGCAAATGGCATTTATTATGTAGAGGAAGTTAATACGAGGCACTTACTAATGTATTTTGATTGTTCATATTGCTTCCTTTGCTGTATAAATAAAAAGGTAGGATTGATCAGAGAGGGGAGGCACTCAACTAACACTAGCGCATATGGAGGCCAGTAGTACCAAAAATTGTTAGATTAAAAAAATATTTATTTATTTTGGACTATATATCCACAACACCTCTAATATGTAGACTAAAAACAAAATATAAACAAATTTATAAACAATAAAATAATAAGATAAAATAATCTTGCACCGTATTCAATGTGTTCCCCTGTATAGGGATAACACAAACCTCTAGTGTTTCAGCCGCTGCCTTGTTCCCCCTTAGCATGCGGTTTTTATCTGTTGTTCTTACTTGTAAACCAAAATAAACCAAGGTAGATGTGTCCCGATTTAGATGAACAGCTGGTTAGTTCTTATAGTGTAACTATGGGGTGGACATACTCCCCATGTGGTTCCAGACTTCAGACCCTCCGATCCTAATGTCTGAAGTCTGGAACCACATGGGGAGTATATCCACCCCATAGTTACACTATAAGAACTAACCAGCTGTTCATCTAAATCGGGACACATCTACCTTGGTTTATTTTGGTTTACAAGTAAGAACAACAGATAAAAACCGCATGCTAAGGGGGAACAAGGCAGCGGCTGAAACACTAGAGGTTTGTGTTATCCCTATACAGGGGAACACATTGAATACGGTGCAAGATTATTTTATCTTATTATTTTATTGTTTATAAATTTGCTTATATTTTGTTTTTAGTCTACATATTAGAGGTGTTGTGGATATATAGTCCAAAATAAATAAATATTTTTTTAATCTAACAATTTTTGGTACTACTGGCCTCCATATGCGCTAGTGTTAGTTGAGTGCCTCCCCTCTCTGATCAATCCTACCTTTTTATTTATACGGCATAGGGGTGTGCCGGGGAAGAGCACCCTCGTCAGAGTGGAAGCCTAGGTGGAGCCACTGTGTGTATACGCCTTTTTTTTGCTTCCTTTGCTGTCTAGATTAATTTTTCCATTACATTATACACTGTTTCCATGGTAACGACCACCCTGCAACCCATCAGTGGTGGTCGTACTTCCAACATCCCGGCCACAAAAGAGGCTGGAGATTTTTCCACTGATGGATTGTAAATACCACTTGCTAAAGGGAGACAACTCCTTTAAAGGGGTTTTTACCATCTCAGACAATGGGGGCATATCGCTATGACCCGCACCTACAATGAGAACGGAGCAGTGAAATGAACGTAGGGTGCATGCGCAGCAGCCCTCCATTCATTTCTATGGGGCCACCGAAAATAGCCGAGCGCTGGCTCGGCTATTTCCGTCTGCCCCATAGAAATGAATGTGAGCATGGGCCGCGCATACGCGGTGCGCTCCTATTCACTTCTATGGGAGCAGCGCTTGGTTGTGGACGGACCCTGGGAAATCCGGGGTCCTTCAGCCACAGTGCTCCCCGCTTCATTCTCATTGTAGGTGCGGATCCCAGCGGTGGGACCCGCACCTATCAAACAATGGGGGCATATTCTAGCGATATGCCTCCATTGTCTGAGATGAGAATACCCCTTTAAGTCTTCAGAGTCGAAATGTCGCTATGTTAGCTGCATGTTAAATAAACACTGGATTGCTTGAATTGGAAAGTGCTGCAGATTATTCTACTGTTTTGATACTACAAGGGACCCTAGAGCCTCAATCCTTGTCTATGGGCACCACATCACCTTGGATTTTTACCAGGTACCCGGATTACCGGGATGATATTTACCCTATGTATGGGTCTGGAGTGCAGCTTATCTTCTGTTGCAGCTGATGGAACATGGCATCATTTTTTCAGATTCCTATTGAAAACATTTCGGTACGCTTTTGTAAAAAAAGAGGCATACAGAGGTACAGTGGACACAGCACCCATCAGGGGCCAACTGGGAACTTAAGGTGGCCGTGGAAAAAAACTAAAAGAGGCCACCATGTTGTAGGTGAGTTCGGATTAACAGTAGTGATGAGCGGCATAGGCAATATTAGTTTTTGCTTAATTTCGTGAATATTTTGCATAATTTTCACAATAAATTAGCGAATTCTAGAATTCGTGATCTCCAGTCATTATTTTTGCGATTGCGCAAATCGGCACTAATAATGCGCATATTTTATCGGGTCTGAGTAGATATTACTGATTGGTGCACTAAATATTGTTGTGAGTGTGACATCACAGCACTATGTCTGTAGCATGTATGTATGGACAGCAGAGAAACAGTAATCCCTGTCACACTACCTAACACCCTGCACTGGAACCTATCAGCTACAATATATCACTATCTAACCTACTGACTATCTCCCACTAACTATCTGTATTATATATATGAGCTAACTATCTAATGTAATTGGATAACTAAAAGGATCCAGATGAAAGCACAGAGCACAGCAATGTCATCTCTCTCTCTCTCTCTCTCTCTCTCTCTCTCAGAACTGCTAGAAAACATAAGAAAGTGGCTGCTGGGGAGTTTCTTATATAGTAATGGGGTAGGCAATAGTGTTGATCGAGCACCAAAGTGCTTGTGTGCTCGGGTGCTTGAGTAGAACACTTCGGGATGCTCGGGTGCTCAACCCAAGCATTAAACCAGGCACCCCCTGCTCTAAGGAGGGGAGGGACTCTAGTTCGGCTTAGGAGTCCATGCTCTGACTCCATATATAGCTATAAACAGACAGATGACATTAGCATCTCCAGTGACTTCTTTATTGGACGGACTTCACAGAAAGTATGCCATAAAAACAGACAGCAATGTTTCGGCTAATATATAGCCTTTGACAGGCTTGACAAAGGCTATATATTAGCCGAAACATTGCTGTCTGTTTTTCTGGCATACTTTCTGTGAAGTCTGTCCAATGAAGAAGTCACTGGAGAGGCTGCTGTCATCTGTCTGTTTGTACTATTCGGTGGGCTGCTGAGGATCTGCGGCCATGGTTTGGCTGATGTATTCCGGTGTGGTCATTTGAAGGTCCATGGGTGAGGCTCTACATCTACTATTTCCATATATAGATATGTGCACATATGAAGTCAATGTTTGGGGACACCCCAGTGTATTTAAATCTAGCCTCTATTTCTATGCAGAAGATCGCTGTACATTGGGGAAATCTCTCAGAGTGAGTCCGTGATCTAGGAGTCCCTGCTCTGACTCCATATATAGCTATGTCCATATATGGAGTCAGTGCTTGCGGACACCCAGTGCATTTAAATCTAATTTAGCCTGTATTTCAGAAAAGTTTCTGCTGGGATTCAAACTCATGACCTTCTGCATTAGAGGCAAGACACTTAACCACTCAGCTATAATAGCTGCATAGTCAGTTACAAAAAAATAATAATACAAAATATGAGACTTCTACTGTAGAGGAATACTTACTACTAGTAAGGATTCCTATACAGTAGAAGACTCATATTAAAAAAATGTAAGTGACTGGCTATGGACCTATATAGTGTAGTGTGTGTATTGCCCAGATACAATTAACAAATATTTATGTACACAGATATCACAATTCTTTAATAGAAAAATGACTTTATTAATGGTTTAATAAAAAAAAAAAAACATTCTAGTCACTCATGGAACAATAGAATAAAAAAATCCCCAAAAGAGGGGTTCCAGGAAGGGGGCTAGTAAAGTGCAATATATGACAATCAAATTTCATAATGTATGGTCCTGTGTTGCCACAATCATTGAAATATGTATGGAACCAGACAGAGGAAAAACCAAAATCTGTTTCAACAATACATGAAATAACCAATAGTAATACGCGGTCAATATTACATATAGTGTACACGGACTTAAACAACAGGAGTACACATAAAATCAGCAATGTAAAGTTCAGACCGCAAAGTGAAACATGCAAGCATGAAAACACATGGCCAAACAGTAGGAGTAAACAATAAAGAAAAGGTTAGTATATACTGCCCCCTCACCTACCCAACATGTTTTGCCACAAGGCTTCGTCAGGGAGAGTGTTATGATACATTGCCACAGCATTGCTTCTTCTCACCTTTTCATCACTTTATCGGTTCATGAATATTCATATATTTCATGGCTAATGGATTTATATCCCTGTTTTTATTTTCACATCAATTGGTGGTAAGTATGCACATTTTTGTTTACACATCACTAGCACGAGTTGCGCACTTTGCACTTTGTTTGCACATTGCACTGTATTCACATATGTTCTTTGCATGCAGCGATTTCACAGGTTTATTATGATTGTGTATTTGTATCGGCCCATGGTAACATTTCCATTTCTTTTTTTGATTGAGGCACATAACATGCCCCTGTGACATCCCTGGGATATATAATAATTCCCCCCTTGGTATCATGTACTATTTAATCTCTGTGGACTTACTTCAGCCCCCGTTCGCTTACATAACGTGTGGGCGGTCCATTACTCGGTTTATTCCAGGAGGGTTGCCGGCGTCATGTGACCGGTCATGTGATCCGGTCACTTGATTGGAACTTTCACGCATGCGCGTGGAATCTTCGGTGGCCATTTTTAATGTGGGCATTGTCCGGCCCTTGTATGCGACTATGCGATCGGCACATATTTTCTTTTATGGCCTTTTCCGGTGGTCTGCATTTGCACTCCGTACCCCTGTATAGCGCATCACTAGGATGCATTTTCTTTAATCCATGGCAGATCTTTTGAATGCCTATATTGTGTGCCCTGGGGGGCGTGGTCTTCATCATGTGACCTGTGATGCACTGCCGGTGCCACATGTGTCAATAATCGGTCTCCTATTAACTGTTTAATCCATGGGTCTTTGTACACTACATGTAATATTGAGCGCGTATTACTACTAGTTATTTCATGCATTGATGAAACAAACTTTGGTTTTTCCTCTGTTTGGTTCCATACATATTTCAATGATTGTGGTAACAAATGACCATACATTATGAAATTTGATTGTCATATATTGCACTTTACTAGCCCCCTTCCTGGAACCCCTCTTTTGGTGATTTTTTATTCTAGTGTTCCATGAGTCACTCCAATGTATGTTTTTTATTATTAAACCATTAATAAGGTCATTTTGCTATTAAAGAATTGTGGCATCTGTGTACATAAATATTTGTTAATTATATGTGGGCAATACACATGATCTTTGTAGGTTCGGGTTTATCATATATGTGACCCTATCTGGTCCTGGTTATAGGTGTTTTTTTAAAGTTCTGGGCTGTGATGCAGAGGATGTAAGTTCAAATCCTGTCACAAACTTTTTCAGAAATAGAGGCTAAACTAAATTTAATATATATATATATATATATATATATATATATATATATATACACAATTTGCAATTAGTAATTACAAAAAAAAAAAAGTTCAGCCGAGCATGCTCGCTCAACATTGGTGGGCAGCTTTCCTATTGCTTGCTAGGGATGTTGCTAAGCTCTGACAAGCAAGAAGGGAGGTTACTGATGAAAAATAAAATCTAGAATATTCGCGATTATGAATATATAGCACTATATAAGTGCCGATAATCGCAATGAATATTTGCGATCAACACTGATTAACAGAAGGTGGTGGAACACAAGTAAGCAGGATCAATAGAAGGAGGTAGGGCCAGCAATAGTGCAGTCAGTGTAGTGCAGCATAAAATACCGCCTCAGCAGAACCAAACAACACAGTGCCACACAAAATACTGCAACCCTCACCACAGTATTCATTTGTATAACTGTCTCGAGGACAGCAATAGAGTTGAATTCAGGAGAGCATCTGCAGGTACATAAGTACCTGATGCTCTCAACATAAATTAATGCTGAGAGCATCAGATTATCAAGTCCCCAGTCAGAGGCTATCTAGCAGGGCTTGGGCAGGCCCTTGGTATCAGCCTCGTGGGAAATATCCCTGTGGAATCTATGGCAAGTCTTCCCCTGGCACCCATATTCTTAAATACTCACATTGACCTCCCCCTCCTGGCTTTATTGATGTCCTTCAGGCCAAATACATTATGACATGCTTCACTCTGCGCATGCACAGTAATATGACATGTAAGGACCTCAGCTTCATCTGCACACTGAGCATGCCTGGATGCCATTTAAGGACACTTGTGATAAAGTACCCAGCCTTGGGGATGTCAATCAAGCCAGGAGGAGGCAGATGAATGTGACTATTGAGGAGAGGGTCTCCACACCTTTGACTTCTTCCATACATTTGAATGCAGCATTTTTTCCTGTATGACGCTAAATCTGTCAGAATGTAAAAGGAATCATTATTCACCTGTTATCTTCTTAGGTAACAGGTTGCTGATGCTTTGGAACCTAATTCCTAATGACATGTTGAGCATGTTGGAGTATAAATAAGAAGATTTTCCTGGCATAAATGTCTACAGTCTTGTGGTAGGAATATAGCTTACATAACCTCTATAATTTTAATTACGGTCTGATAAAATACCTTTTCACTAGTTATGAAACACTAGGGATATGTGTATTACTAGAGGCTCAAAAAAAGTATTTCTTGTTTTCATGCAAATAAAAGTTTAAGTAAATTACTATTTTAAATTCCCATATGGACACTTAAACATAAAAGTACTCAAAAGATGTGGCTCACACATCCACATCTCAATCTCAGTATAATTTCTAAACATCACCAGTAGGCCCTTAGTATAAATTTTGATCAAAATCCACAGGCCCACTCACCACGTCAAGGTGACCTTTTGAGTGGGCGCCTACACTAATTTGGTGCAGCACCACATGGTAACCACCACTGCCCCAACAAAGCACTAGCAGATGGTAAGATTCAGCAACCCAACATCACCCCTGCTGTCAGGCTAGACGTCCAAGGCCCCTGGCCTCATCTGCACAGCATCACAGCAGCAACAGCTGCCATGCAGCACCGCACAATGTGAGCAAAAGCTCAAAAGCTAACCCCTCCATGTGGTCTTAGAATGCAAACTGAGGCTAAATATGAGTTTATTAACCCTTAAGGCCCATTTACAATGCATAATTTAGCAGACGATTGTTGAGACGGAGGTCTTCTTTCCCGGCAATCAACTGCTCCTCAGTGAAGGAGATTAACATGCAGCGATGTCCTCCACAGTATGGGGAGGAGCGATCACTAGTGTTAAGCGCGAATATTCGAATAGCGAATTTCTTTTGCGAATATTGCGAATATAGCGCTATATATTTGCTATTTCGAAAATTCGTTGTTTTTTTTTTTTTAAGTTGTTAATCCTTGTTGCTCTCTGGTTGTCTTACCACTTCCCAAAAGTTATTCTTACCTGTCCGGAGGATTCTTGGCTCCCTGCCCGCTCCAGTCAATGCCCATTGCCTCTTCTGCCGACTTCCCGTGTGCATGGGAATGCCTCCATGCTAAAATGTACTTTTGACTAAGTTGCAATCGCAATGCAATTAATATAACCTGAATTACTCGCATTTCGAATTCAACTTAGAGCTGAGTTCCTAGTGGTTGTTGCTAGAAAATAATGAAGATTGAGAATATAGTGCTATATTCGTGATATTCGTTATATTCTAGCAATACAACCATTAGGAACTCAGCTCTAAGTTGATTTCGCAATGAGAACATATACTCGCATTGCGAATTCAACTTAGAGCTGAGTTCCTAATGGTTGTTGCTAGAATATAACAAAGATTGAGAATATAGCGCTATATTCATGATATTCGTTATCTTCGTCAATTCTAGCAATACAAGTTACAACCATTAGGAACTCAGCTCTAAGTTTAATTCGCAATGTGCGTAAATTCGCTTAACATTCGCAATATATAGAATAATGATGAATATTCGATTTTGAGGAATATATGGTGAATATTCAATCGAATATTTGCGAAATATTATGAAATCGAATATGGCACCTCCAGCTTATCACTAGCGATCACTAATCCCATTGTTCATCCCCATAAAAAATCATTGTTTTCAGTCAGCAGAGGCTGTTTAGATGGCACGATCTGTTGCTGACAAATGATTATTTAGGTGACCGCATCTAAGATGCATTTTGCTCGTTCAACTGGTAATCAGCAGCATCTGGTAAGGAGTGGTGCATACCAAATGGTAAATAAGTCCAAAGATTTAGGGTCCGCAGTAGACCAGGGTACTTCTTTACCAGCAGAATCCAGGTGCAAAACAATACAGACAAGGCATAGGGCTGGCTTCTCCAGTCTCCTCCCTGGCAAATGAAGGGTTTGATGCTGACAAAAGGCCTGAGCTAGCTGTTCCTCTCTCTCTCTCTCCTGGTCAAAGGCTGGTGATCCAGGGTCGGTGGCAGAGTATCCGAGTCTCAGCATCTTATTCTGGTCACTCGATAATCTAGCAGAGTCTCCTCTTCTAAGTACTGTTCTCTAACTATAGACCACAAGGGGCTCTGACTGTTCTCCATAAATGGCTTACTGGCTGAACTAGAACCTTCTAGTGGGAGGAATGGATAAACTCAACACAAACAAATACAATGTTACAACTTCTGTCTCTTATAGACTTACATTAGAACTTCAAAATTACTCTATGACACATCAGTTTTCCCAGACAAAAACAAGTTTTCACACATATTAAAAGAGCTAAACCAAACATACAAAAGGTCAGTCTGTTTGGTTTTGATGGTAAACAAGTCTGGCTCTGGCCTTTTCCCTCCAAAAAATGCTCTTCTTTAAACCTCATGGTAGCTGTGAAAAATTACTAGTTTCTCATTATTAGCTAGAAAGTCCTAAAAGTCTGTCAGTGCTCATTAACCCTTTCCACAGTGCCATGCAAACACAGTGCAAATAAACAGGATATATATGATAACATACATATAAAATGCAGTTAAACAGTATTACGCAGTATAAGTCAGTGCAAGTTAAAGTGAAATAAAGTGAGGAATTCATGACTTTGCATAGGGGAAACAGACAAATGTCCACAAATGTCCAGACTTCAAAATACCCTTGCTCAAGGGCACTATACATGCCTGTACTGTGACCTCACCAACTGTATAATTTCTGTGAGTAGCAGTAGAATATTTCTGTACTGTGACATTACTGTGTGCATTTTAAACATTGCTGTGAGCATTATACCTTTACTCTGCCATCACTGTGTGTTTCACATTAGGATGATCAATCATGCCCTTTTCTGCACATACTCAGGGAAGTCGTCATGTTGGAGTAAGGGCCCATTCCATGTATTGGTATAGGGCCCCATGGTGTTTACACCCTTAACTTTTGGCATCCACGACTAAGGGCAAATAAACATTTCCTGCCAACACTTCATCCTCTGATTTTAAGCAGTGTACATGATGCAGCCATTTTCCATTTTTTAACTCCTGGGGAGCACATCTCACTAAATGGATTGAGTCCTAAATTTCAACTAAATCCCATCTTTGGTGTATTAGCTGTCAACTCTGTCCATAAAGATATATGATTATAATAACCAGACATCCGTCTCCTTGTTTTCTACAACTGTTGCAAAATACAATTATAAAATTTACTCTGTTCATCGACTGAAAAAATCTATTTCTATTAAACAAAGACAGAAATGTCAAGTGCACCTAAACCCATTACAAGTTCATGAACTGATGAAACTGTTATATATGAGGTTAGTGACGTGTCTATTAGTCAGCTTTTAGTTACTTGTCTTAATTGCATCTAATGGTAGTTAGCCAGCTGAGCATAACTTTTCATAGGGGGTGAGGGTGAATAAGAACAGACATGTTAAATACTATGCTTTATATTTGTGCTTCATACATAGAAACATAGAATGTGTCAGCAGATAAGAACCATTTGGCCCATCTAGTCTGCCCAATATACTGAATACTATGAATAGCCCCAGGCCCTATCTTATATGAAGGATGGCCTTATGCCTATCCCATGCATGCTTAAACTCCTTCACTGTATTTGCAGCTACCACTTCTGCAGGAAGGCTATTCCATGCGTCCACTACTCTCTCAGTAAAGTAATTCTTCCTGATATTACTTTTAAACCTTTGCCCCTCTAATTTAAAACGATGTCCTCTTGTAGCAGTTTTTCTTCTTTTAAATATTCTCTCCTCTTTTACCGTGATGATTCCCTTTATGTATTAAAAAGTTTCTATCATATCCCCTCTGTCTCTTCTTACTTCCAAGTTATACATGTTAAGGTCCTTTAACCTTTCCTGGTAAGTTTTGTCCTGCAATCCATGTACTAGTTTAGTAGCTCTTCTCTGAACTCTCTCCAAAGTTTCAATATCCTTCTGCAGATATGGTCTCCAGTACTGCACACAATACTCCAAATGAGGTCTCACTAGTGCTCTGTAGAGCGGCACGAGCACCTCCCTCTTTCTACTGTTAATGCCTCTCCCTATACACCCAAGCATTCTGCTGGCATTACCTGCTGCTCTATGACATTGTCTGCCCACCTTTAGGTCGTCTGATATAATGACCCCTAAATCCCTTTCCTCAGATACTGAGGTTAGTACTGTATCACTGATTTTATATTGTGCTCTTGGGTTTTTACGCCCCAGGTGCATTATCTTGCACTTATCGACATTAAATTTTAGTTGCCAGATTTTTGACCATTCCTCTAGTTTTCCTAAATCCTTTTCCATTTTGTGTATCCCTCCAGGAACATCAACCCTGTTACATCAACTTGTATCTTTTGTAGCGTTATCATTTTACCAATTCTCCTGTAAAGAGATAACTAGACAGATTTAAAGCCTAATGTGGTTTTTTTCTGACATAGCCAAGGAAGGGTGTCCCAAGTAGAGTTGTCACGAACATAAGATTTTCCGTTCGCGAACGGCGAACGCGAACTTCCTCAAATGTTCGCGAACCGCCATAGACTTCAATAGGCAGGCGTATTAAAACCCACAGGGACTCTTTCTTGCCACAATAGTGATGGAAAAGTTGTTTCAAGGGGACTAACACCTGGACTGTGGCATGCCGGAAGTAGATCCATGGCAAAACTCCCATGGAAAATTACGTGGTTGACAGAGTCGGGTTTAAATCCATAAAGGGCATAAATCACCTAACATTCCTAAATTGTTTGTAATAACATGCTTTAAAACATCCAGTGTGTGTATAAAATCAGGTATGATGTTGTATCGATCAGGTAGTGTAAGGGTTACGCCTGCTTCACAGTGACAGACCAAACTCTGCAAGGTACTGTGCCACCCGATATGAGTGGTGGGCACTGGCAGTGGGCACAGTACAGTCAGTGGGCCTGACACACACTAGCAGGCAACTGCAATTATATTAAAAGGTAAAAATTAAATGACTTTTTTATCTGCAAGGTACTGTGCCACCCGATATGAGTGGTGTGCACACAGTACAGTCTGTGGGCCTGTGGCCTCTCACACACGGGCAGGCAACTGCAATATATATATAGAAAAAATAAATAAAAGCAGACTGATGTACCAGCCCTAAAAAGGGTTTTTTGAGCTGCTGTCAGGATGCTGTCCTTACAACAGATAAGTCTTTGAGGACTGGAGTGGACACAGAACACTGGCCTAGCTAACGCTTTCCCTATTAATTCAGCAGCAGCACTCTCCCTGCTCTAACTAAGGCCCCATTCAGACGTCTGTAGTGTGTTGTGGATCCGCAACACACCATGCCGGCACTCACCATAGAGATGCCTATTCTTGTCCGCAGCTTGCGGACAAGAATAGGACATACTCTATCTTTTGCGGAGCCGCGGCCGGATGTTCGGGGCCGTGGCTCTGCAAATGCGGAAGCGGAGAGCACAGAATTGCGGAATGGATGCGGACAAAATTGCGGACGTGTGAATGTGGCCTAACACTGCAGCTTCCGAATGAATCTACGAGGGATGCTGTCCTTGCTATTTGACAGGTGGTGGGAGGGTCTGGGAGGGAGAGTATGCTGATTGGCTGGAATGTGTCTGCTAACTGTGAGGTACAGGGTCAAAGTTTGCTCAATGATAACTTATCGTGGCGGACTGAACATCTCATATGTTCGCCGGGAACTGTTCGCCGGCAAATAGTTCTGGACATCTCTAGTCCCAAGTCATCCCTGTGTAGAGAAATCCTCACCATCATCTTTTTATGGTTGTAGTAAAAATTGCATTAAAGAGGTTATCCAACCCCCAAATGCCTCCCCTTATGCCTGGGCCCCTCACAATTATAGTTACTTACTTATCTGGCTCCCCGGAACCTGCATCACATTTAACGCCTGCCCGACTGCCACTGCATCTCCCCGTCGTACAAATGAAAACATCCGGCGTCGGAGGGGCAGCCAATACCAGGCCGCGATCGGGATGAGCCTCCTTAGCATTGCGGGTGACGCTTGCTATTGGCTTCCCCCCGACGCGGGATGTTTTCATCTATACGAAGGAGAGATGCAGCAGCGGCTGTGCGGGTGTCAGAAGCGATGCGGGTGACGGGGAGCCAGGTAAGTATTATCTGTGTGAAGAGGCCCGGGCATATGGGGAGGCATTTTAGGGGTTGGATAACCCCATTAAGGATGAGCAAAGTAGTTTAGCCCGTTTCTGTGAATTCCATTTCTACATGGTTGTAATTTAATTTGTTTGGTGGGGATTGTTCAATTTAATTAACCAGCATATACAGATATATGCAAACGAGCAAAACGTGATGGTTAGCACGATAATAGAGATGAGCGAATCAAAGTAGACGAAGTGGACTTCAATCCGAATTTTCGCACCAAAGTCAAATTTCCTCATGCTTCGTGGTAATGAATCACATTTTTTCCTAAAATGGATGCTGCACATGTTAGAACATGGAGCAAAGAACTCTTGGAATGAGGGATCACCCACAATGCCATGAATGCAGCCAATCATCAGCTAGCCCCTGGGATGTCACAGCCCTATAAATAGCCTCAGCCATCTTGGTTGCTGCCATTTTCCAGTGTACTTAGTGCAGGAAGAGACGTGACAGGTGCTAGGGTGTTAGAAAAGCTATATACAGCAAAAAAAAATTAAAAAAAAATAGGGAGGCATTATCTACACTATAAAAAGAGAACAGGGTCCAATAGTGGAGTGTACAGCCTGGGTAATAGGAGGGATTCTATTACACCTTGCTACACTAAGTGGGGATCCAAATTGTACTATATTATAGCTCTGCAATTCCAGCATACCTTGCTTGTTATTGGGGTGAAAGTCCTGTGTGATACAGTCATGTTTCAGGTGTATTAATAGGAAATATAATTACAGCTTATTTGTCATTCTGCAGTGTACTTACATAGTTATACAGCCATGTCTGAGGTTTATTTATATGAAATATAAGTACGTCATATTAGCTGTTCTGCAGTGAATTTACATTGTGACTAGGGATGAGCGAACCCGGTGAAGTTCGGATTCGTCGGGTTCGGCTTGAACTTCAGGTCAAAGTTCGGGTTCGGGACCCGAACTTGACCCAAACACCGAACCCGAACCCCATTAAAGTCAATGTGGACCCAAACCTCACTTTATTATTTTCCATTATAACATGGTTCTAAAGGAAAATGATAGCATTCTTAAGATAGAATGCTAAATAAAATGGCCATTGAGGAGTTAAAAATAATAAAAAAACTCACCTCATCCACTTGATCGCGCAGCCGGTATTCTCTTCTTTCTTCCGGACCTGCAAAAGGACCTGCAATGACATCACCGCGCTCACCACGTGGTGAGCGCAGTGACATCATCTCAGATCCTGCTGCATGAAGATAGAAGATCCTTGGTGAGGTGAGTTTTTTTTTTATTATTTATACCCTCAATGGCCATTTTATTTAGCATTATATCTTAAGAATGCTATTATTTTCCATTATAACCATGTTATAACGGAAAATAATGAAATCACACGAACCCGAACGTCAATGAAAAAGTCCGGGTTCGGGTCTGGATATGAACACGAACTTTGCAGTTTGGGTTTGCTTAACCCTAATTGTGACAAAGCCTTTTTTGGGGTTAATTTATAGGAAATATAAGCACGTCTTATTAGCCGTTCTGCGATGAACTTACATTGTTGTATAGTCATTTTTGGGGTGTATTAATTTACCTTTAATTTAATGTAATTTATTTATTTTAGAGTACGTCAGACAGACAAGTGACAGGCCCTTCAATGGGCAGTGGGCAAAATGTTTTTGGCGCAGGCAGAAGTAGCAGCAGAAGAAAGGGGCGGCTGGCAGCAGTAGTTGTAGCGACAGACCAGAGCTCCCAGTGTCATCTAGCAGTCGTGTCTTGACCAGCAAGCCAGCGTTACTTGAATGGTTGACTCGGTTTTCGACTTCATCGCAGGTGACATCAGACATCTCCTGCCAAGAGTCGGTGGGTTCCTCTGACACGACGCTTAGTTGGCATGGCCTGGGAGCAAGCGCTGTGCCCCCACCTGTCCTGAACCTTCCTCTGTCATTTTCAGTTCCCTCAGCTCCAGAAGTATTATATGCAGTAGGCTAGGCTCCACTTTTTAGTGAGAACGAGCTTCTAGAGGTCAGTCAGCAGCTACTGACCAGGCAAGATCTGGAGGAGAGATCTGCTGCTTCTTCCATTAGGAGGTCAGGTAGTGATGATGAGAGTCACATGGGAGCTGGTGTTGCGAGCGGTCAGGCTCCTGACCTTAAGACTATTGAGGCGACTATCAGTGACGTGCAAACAGTAGTGGATGATAATGTAGCCGATCGCACTTGGGAGCTGAGTGAAGAAAGGGCTTCATCATCATCAGGAGAAGAGGGTGGCAGCTTGCACATGAGGCAGCGGCTGAGCCGTGGCAGTGTGGTCGTGAGTCAGCAGGGTGGCGGCAATGCGAGTTCAGGACCCAAATGTGCCCTTGGTAGAGCGTGTGCTTCACATGAGCCTACCTGCCTGGAAAGTAGCAGTGCAGGGGTTCACGGAGGTAGCGGTAGCAGGCAGTCAGCACGTAGTGTTGGGGGAAAATGCCATATTCGGCAGTGTGGCAGTTTTTCATCAAGCCGCTGGAGAAGGTGAACATGGCCATTTGCCGAATCTATGGGCAGAAGGTGAAGCATGGCCAGGGTACCAATGTTGGAACCACAGCACAGCATCAACACATGCAGCATCACAATAGAGTGGCCTGGGAGAACTGTGGCTCCGATGTAGTGGTCCACAGCAACTGCAGCATCACCCGGTGGCACGCACCCGTTTTTCTGCAGTCAAGGCTCCAACACCTCAGCCGAAGGGAGCTGTCTTCACTTCATATCATCTACTGGTCCTGATGCTCCTGCTCCTCATCCTCCTTCTCCTCATCATTCATTTCGTTAGCAATCGATCACCGAAGTGATTGCAAAAAGACAGCAGTACGCATGCACTCATCCAACGGCACAGAAGCTGAACGTGCTCCTAGCCAAGTTGCTGTTACTGCAGTCCCTCCCTTTGCAAGTGGTAGACTCTGCATCTTTCAGAGAACTGATATGTTGTGCCGAGCGAGGTGGAGAGTCCCAAGCCGTCATTTATTTTTGAAAAAGGCAGTACTAGCCCTGCACACGTATGTTGAACAGAAAGTGGGCAAGTCCTATAGCCTGTCAGTGTCCACTAATTTGCACGCCTGCGCTGACGTGTGGAGCTGTAATTGCGGTCAAGGACAATATATGTCCTTAGGGCCCACTGGGTAAATATGGTTCCTGCCCAGCTACACCAGCAACTTGGCAAGGTGACACTGCTGCCGCCTCCATGTTCTCTAGCCATTGGTCCTGCGACAACGCCCGCTTCTCCTTCCACTTCATCCTCCACCTTGTCCTTAGCCTCCACTGCAGGGACATGACTGTGTCATGATGTTCTGCACCTCGTTTGCCTGGAAGAAAAGAATTTCACTGGGGAGGAACTGCTCCTTGTCATCCATCAAGAAATCAAATCCTGGCTTTCTCCTTGCCTACTCAGAATCGGAACCATAGTCACCGACAACGCAAAGAACATGGTGTTGGTGCTGCATCAAGGAGGGCTGTACCATGCGCCCTGCATGGCTTAAGTGTTTAATTTGATTGTAAGGAGGTTGCTGAAGTCCTCAACCTATCTACAAGACATCCTGCAAATGGCTAGGAAACTGTGCATGCGCTTCAGCCACTCTTACATTGCAAAGCACACCCTCTTTGAGCTGCAAAGGCAGAATGGCATTCCCTAACATCGGCTGATATGCGACGTTTCCATCCGTTGGAACTTCACCCTCCATATTTTGGACCGACTATATGAACAGAGAAAGGCCATAAACGATTTCTTGATGCTACAGGTGGACAGAGATACTCCCCTGTGTAACTTCGATGTTAGCCAGTGGCAGCTCATGCATGACACCTCCTGTTAGCTTGGGCCCCTTTAGGAGGCTAATTTATTTGTCAGTCGCAAGGACTATGGGATGAACAACATCATTCAACTGCTTCATGTCCTGGAACAGATGCTGCTAAATCTGGCTGGCCAGGGGACAGGAGACGTGGCCCCTACATATCATGGCCACATGAGCCCTGTGGGGGCTGAACTGGAGGAGGAGTACAAGAAACATCTAGAGAAATGGGTGGTTTTTCTGCGCAGACAGGAGAGGAGGAGCAGCAGCAGCAAGAGGAGCTAGAAGAGGAAGACGAGGCAGATGACCCAGACACACTGTGACAGTATGCAGTGGATATGGAGGCAGGGAGTCTCTCTGAGTCACTTGAGAAAATGGCATGATGCATGCTCAATTGCTTGCGTAGTGACAGCCGAATTGTCACCATTCGGCAGAGGGATGACTACTGGCTCTCCACCAAGTTAAACCCTCACTACCAGTCCAAATAGGGGGCCTTTTTTCCACCTGGTGAGAGGGAGGACAAACTGAACTACTATTGAGACATCTTATGTAGTCAGTTGGCTGCTGGCTATGTGCACCATCACCCAGCATCATCATCAGCAACTTAAGTCAAGATGAGCACTGAGCAGTTTTCTTCACCCGCCTACTGAAGAAACTACTCACCAGCACCAGCAGCTAGACATGGAGGAGAACCTAATCCAGCAGGTGGTGGCATACTTGGACTGCACCCTGCCACCCCACATCAAAGATCTCCTGGACTACTGGGCAACCAAATTTGATTTGTGGCCGCAACTGGCCGAGTTTGCCACGGGCAAGCCTTTCAGCCCGGCCAGTAGTGTGGCAGCAGAGCTGGTGTTTAGTGCGGCGGGGGCCATAGTTACCCCAATGAGAACTTGCATTTCCAACCAAAATGTGGAAAACTGACCTTTGTGAAAATGAATAAGGCGTGGATCAGCCAGGATTTCTACACACCAGTGCCTGATGCATCAGACTAGATCATCCATGGTGCCACACCCAAATTTGGTCAAAAGAGACCTGTTCTTCTGGCTACCTGCTTCAGCTACTATTCTGATGCTGCCAACTGCCTGATGCCACATAACTGCTGCCAGGTGATCCTACTGCCACCCAACATCTTGTGCTGGTACTGGCTAGGCTTTTGCCCTCCACCTCCCCACTCCTCACTGGACCACTCTGTGGTCTCATCATGCTGCTGCAACCTCACCAATCTGTGGTTTCCTTATACTGCTACCACCTCAACACTCTGGCTCTGGGCCACTCTGTGGTCTCCTCATGCCGCTTCCAACTCACCACTCTGTCACTGGGCCACTCTGTGGTCTCCTTATGCTGCTGCCACCTCACCACTCTGTCACTGGGCCACTGTGTTGATGAGTCATTCAATTCCCACCCTCACTACTTGTTTCAGTGTGTAACAGAACATTTTCTGTGGAAATCTATTTGGAATCCGCTAACAGCGTTGTAAAAGGAGTGCGCTTATTCTTGACGCCAACATCTGTAAGGCTGAGTTCACACTTGGGTTATTTGGTCAGTTTTGGCCCCATAACTGACCAAATAAGTGAAGTGTGAAGTTATTCTAACAGTAACGGTTATCATTTGCGTGTCATACTAGACTCACAGTACTGTTTCACTAGCACAGCTGGAACACTATGCATGTTTCTGCAATGCACAGTGTTCTACACCACTATACAGCCTCTCTGCAGCAAAGAAATGGCTGTTTTTAACATGATTCGTCACAAATACATTTGTATAGAATCGACTCTTAATGGAAAATTCGTTGAACTGACTAAATCAAATTTTTTAGAAATTTCGCTCATCTCTACACATTAAGTAAAGAATGCAAGAAAATGTTAACTGACTTTTCAATAGATTTCAATGGCTTTTGTCATGAGATAACCGAGATAACACTGTAATACTGTATGTGTTATCAGAGTCAATTTTAGCTACATCTGTTTTAATGATTACTGCACCAATACACAGGGTAGAGCAGCTATCTACCTGTGAGTATAAACATGAAAATGGGCACCAAGCCTCAATCACTTGTTTATGTTTATTCAGTTTCCACACAGTTGAAATTTTGTTTTTTGGGATTTATTAAATTTTATTAAAGTATCATGTACTGTAGGTGATCAGAACACCAGTACACAGGCTAGGGTAACAATTTTCCTGGAAGTGTTAACTTGATAATATGGGTCAGGCCTCAGTCATCCATTTCCATATATTCAGTTTCCACATGGTCATCAAGGAATAATATATTTTATTGTGACTTGTTAAATTTCATTAAACCAACATATGATTATTACTACAAGACACAGGGTAGGGCAGCAATCTAGTATAAATATGAAATTGAGCATCAAGCCTCAATAGTTTGTTTCTGTGAATTCCATTTGCACATGGTTGGAATTTTCATTGGGGGGGGGGTCAATTTAATCAACCAGGATAAATATATAGCAGCAATGGTATAGCAATTGTATAGCAGCAATCTACATGTGAGTGTTAATGTGAAGTTGAGCATCAAGATCCATGAATTCTATTTGCACACATTTGCAATTCAATTTGTTTAGGGGATTGTTCAATTTAATTAAACCAGCGTATATATGTGATAACTACAAGGTACAGGATAGGGCAGCAATCTACTTTTGAGTGTTAATGTGAAATTAAGCATCAAACCTCAATTATTAGTTTACGTTTATTCATTTTCCACATGGTTACAATTTAGTTTTTTGGGACTTGTTCAAGTTAATTAAACCAGCATATGGGTGATATAAGTACAACAATACACAGGATAGGCCAGCAATTTAACTGTGAGTGTTAACGTGAAATTGAGCCTGGCCTGGCCCTTAATCATCCATGCACATTCATTTATTTAGCGGCATGGTTGAAATTTAATATTTTGGGACTTGTTCAATTCAATTAAACCAACAAAACACAGGTTAGCAAACAAAAGTATCTCTGAGGGATAAAGATTTTAAGCTTAAATCCATTTCCCTTTCTTTCTGTGTTCACAAAAACATTTGCAATTATTATTATTTTTTTTGTATTATATTCAAACTAGCAGCATATGTACATGATTACTACACCACCAGCACCAACTATCTGGTCAGACGTAGCAGTAGGCACAGTTGTCCCTGCTGGCTTCAGAAAAGCACAACATTATAGTTGAGGAGAAAGAGGGTGATATTGTCGATTGAATGACTCACTTCTCCTCTCAGTTGCAGCAAGGTGATGAGGTGACTTCAGAGTCCGAAACTGTGCTGTAGAGACAGGGGTTACAGCGTTCCTCCTGCTCCTCCTTGCAGCCCGAAAGAAGGCTTTCAATAGAGTCCTCACAGTCTTCACTGCCATTTCCTAGAGGGGCGCCTTCAATGTCAGTCTGCAGTGCCTGAGTATTCGTTCTGTGGGTCCACTGTAAAGCTACATGTACATTTTACCTGCTAACATAGCAGCAGCAGTAGCAAGATGCTACAAGATGATTATGGGAGCTCCTGCAGAGACTTTAGGAAGGTAGGTTCCTGGGGAAATAGGATACTGAATCTGTACTTAGAAGTCAGTTCAGCCACCTGATGCATCCATAATTATAAACTAGGTACTGTACTGTGCTATATTCTGCTTAACTATTTGTAGTGCAGTCGGTGTAATTTGCCACTTGTGCAGAGGGCTGGGAACTAAGAGTCCACCTTGCTCAGGGGCTCACTAGGGGATTTATCTATTCTCCTGTGGGCCAGTCACAGCGTGGTTGCCTTCCTTTTTCCTTAAAGGTGGCAAGAACCCCACACACACACGCACAGGCACACATCCACACACCCTCTGGTAGATAGTCAAGGGAATCTACCTGTTGATGCATTTGCACTGCCCTGAGGAAACGTATCACTGTCACTTACTGTTACCAATAACCTTGATCCAGCCATGATTGTTAACCTTTATGGACCATCAGCCTGAAAAACATACTATAACTGCTGTGTATGAGTATGGAAGAAAAATTACAATTTGAGTGAATATATTAAACTTTAAGATCTTAACTTTGTCATTTTGCTCTTGTTAATGTACTTTTTTTTAGTATTAAGATGATATACGCACAAAAAATCATAACAGAAATCTGATGTCATTTTGCCTTGAATGTAGAATTAATACAGCAATATAAATCTTACTCCGAGCTCAGGAATGGAAGCTGGATTGCTCAGTTGTGGAAGGCAAGCAATAAAGGCATTTCTACATGAAGAGTTTGCAGCTTCCCAGTGCTGTAATTCCAGCAGCAATATCACAAAATCCTCAGGAAAGAACACTTGAAGCAGAACATTTTCTTATCCTTAATTCAGAATTGTGCAGTTATTACATGGCTCCTCAGTAATTGTGCAATACAGTAATTTGAGATACCTAGACAGCAACATCTGAATAAATGAAATATTGCTAGCATATTGCAAAACTATTTATTGAAGACGTACTCTCTCTCTCTCTCTCTCTATATATATATATATATATATATAGAAACATAGAAACATAGAATGTGTCGGCAGATAAGAACCATTTGGCCCATCTAGTCTGCCCAATATGCTGAATACTATGGATAGCCCCAGGCCCTATCTTATATGAAGGATGGCCTTATGCCTATCCCATGCATGCTTAAACTCCTTCACTGTATTTGCAGCTACCACTTCTGCAGGAAGGCTATTCCATGCGTCCACTACTCTCTCAGTAAAGTAATTCTTCCTGATATTACTTTTAAACCTTTGCCCCTCTAATTTAAAACTATGTCCTCTTGTAGCAGTTTGTCTTCTTTTAAATATTCTCTCCTCTTTTACCGTGATGATTCCTTTATGTATTTAAAAGTTTCTATCATATCCCCTCTGTCTCTTCTTACTTCCAAGCTATACATGTTAAGGTCCTTTAACCTTTCCTGGTAAGTTTTGTCCTGCAATCCATGTACTAATTTAGTAGCTCTTCTCTGAACTCTCTCCAAAGTTTCAATATCCTTCTGCAGATATGGTCTCCAGTACTGCACACAATACTCCAAATGAGGTCTCACTAGTGCTCTGTAGAGAGGCACGAGCACCTCCCTCTTTCTACTGTTAATGCCTCTCCCTATACACCCAAGCATTCTGCTGGCATTACCTGCTGCTCTCTGACATTGTCTGCCCACCTTTAGGTCGTCTGATATAATGACCCCTAAATCCCTTTCCTCAGATACTGAGGTTAGTACTGTATCACTGATTTTATATTCTGCTCTTGGGTTTTTACGCCCCAGTTGCATTATCTTGCACTTATCGACATTAAATTTTAGTTAACAGATTTTTGACCATTCCTCTAGTTTTCCTAAATCCTTTTCCATTTGGTGTATCCCTCCAGGAACATCAACCCTGTTACAAATCTTTGTGTCATCAGCAAAAAGACACACCTTACCATTGAGGCCTTCTGCAATTTCGCTGATAAAGATATTAAACAATATGGGTCCCAGAACAGATCCCTGAGGTACCCCACTGGTAACAATACTATGGTCTGAATATACTCCATTGACTACAACCCTCTGTTTTCTGTCCTTCAGCCACTGCCTAATCCATTCAACAATATGTGAGCTCAAGCTCATATCCACTGGAGAAGAAAAAATACACCTACGAACTACACCTAAAACTGCATTAAGTCTTAAAATTCGAAAAATAAAACCAAATCAAACAAATGAGTAAAAAAAAAAAGTTAGACTTGGCCAGTTATTTATTGAGGAAAATGATCCAATATCAGACTTCTGTGAATGGCAAAAGTATGTGAACCCTTACGAGTATCAAAGAAATTGAAGGTAAAATTAGGTGTTTTCTATCAATTGAATGACAAACAGTGGGCAACCTGTTTTATTTACAGTTCATAACACATTTGTGAAAGACTATCATGGCACAAGCAATGGAGACCTCAGAAGAAAAGTTGTTGATGCTTATCAGGCTGGAATGAGTAATAAAATAAACTCTAAAGAGTCAGGACTCCACCAATCCACAGTAAGACAGGTTGTGTACAAATAGAGAAAATTCAAGACCATTATTACCCTCCCAGGGAATGGTCGACCAACAAATATCACGTCAAGAGCAAGGCATCTAATAATCCACAAAGTCAAAAAGGAACTCAAGGTAAACTCTAAGCAACTAAAGGCCTTTCTCACATAAATTAATGTTAATGTTCATTAACCCACCATCGAGAACACACTGAACAACAATGGTGTGCATGGCAGACTTGCAAGGAGAAAGTTGCTGCTCTCCAAAAAGAACATTGCTGCCCGTCTGCAGTTTGCTAAAGATCATTTGAACATGCCAGAACAATATTTTGTGGATAGATGATACCAAAATCAATCTTTTCAGTTTAAATGAGAAGTGATATTTTTGGAAAAAGGAAAACTCATGTAGTTTTAGATCAGGTTTATGGAGAAATATAGAAAATACTGAAGGCTCACAAACTTTTAAGCACCACTGTATGCTACACATAATATTCACTAGTTTTAAGTGATACAATCCAAACAACAATCAGCAAACTAAATCAGACATCATATAGCTAATGACCATCTCTTTCGAACAGAGCTAGAACCAGCCCTGTACCTCACATGGATCCCGAGATCTCCACATTCATTTCTCTGCCAGATTTCTATCAATCTAACAGCTCAAGGGGAGTGTTTTTTCTGCTGCTTTAGAGGCTGAAGAGTGAACAACCATCTCCCCCCCCCCCATTTCACAAACTTTGAAATTATATGTTAGAAATAGATGAAAATGGCTTTGCTCCAATCTCCAGGAAATGGCTACTGACTTATGTAGGGAAGTATTGTTGGCATGCTCTGAGACTTGGCCATAGGTCACTTTTCAGGGATGGTATTATGTGAGCTGTCCCCATTTACCTATTATCAATGGTGAGATATTGTGCTATCTGCCTCCAGCCAGAGGTGTTACCTTTCAGTGTAAACCTGAAGATGAGGTGACTGCTGACTCTTCATTAGGTGTACATAGCACAAGATAAAAATTGATCCTTTAAAACAAAATGTGGCAGTCTGGTTGCAAATGTGAAGACTGTAAGACTTCATATAAGACAGAGTTCAGACTAAACAGATATGCATCTACACTCACAAGTGCATAACCATAAGGCAAACAAAGTTGGTTAAAAAATGGCTGCACAATACATCATAAACTGATAGCAAGACATAGGAAAAGAGGCTCATTCCAAATAAAATGAAGGAAGCACTTAGTGCACATTTTTGATCAAAAGTATGTCAGGCCCAAGTACAGCATCAAGGTGGCTTCCGCACAAGGGTTCCTAACATTACAGATACTGCCTCTCATAGACTTACCAGTCTCCTTTTATTCAGGGCAACGCCCAAGTACCTGGGACTTCTCAGCACAAAAGCAATTTAGTTGGTTCCTGCAGTGCCCTGTATAAAAGGAGACTTGTAAGTCTATGAGAGGCAGTATCTGTAATGATAAGGACCCTTGGGCGAAGCTACCTGTGACGAGCTAGGCCGACATACTGATCAAAAATGTGCGCTAATGTTTACTTCATTCCATTTATTTGGAATGAGCCTCTTTCCTATTTTTTGCTATCAGTTTATGATGTATTGTGCAGCCATTTTTTAACCAACTTTGTTTGCCTTATGGTTATGCACTTGTGAGTGTAGATGCATATCTGCTTAGTCTGAACTCTGTCTTATAGTATATATTGAGGGCGGTGCCTCTTTTGGACTGAGCAACTCCCAAGTACCTGGGACTTCTCAGCACAAAAGCAAATTAGTTGGTTTCTGCAGTGCCCTGAATAAAAGGAGACTGGTAAGTCTATGAGAGGCAGTATCTGTAATGTTAGGGACCCTTGTGCAGAAGCCACCTTGACGCGGTACTTCGGCCCAACATACTTTTGATCAAAAATGTGTAGCAAGTAGAGATGAGCGAACACCGGGATGTTCGGGTTCGAGAGGTTCGGCCGAACTTCCGGAAAATGTCCGGGTTCGTGATCCGAACTCAACCCGAACTTCATCCCGAACCCGAACCCCATAGAAGTCAATGGGGACCCGAACTTTTGGGCACTAAAAAGCCTGTAAAAGACTCCCAGAAAGGGCTAGAGGGCTGCAAAAGGCAGCAAAATGTAGGTAAATCCCCTGCAAACAAATGTACATAGGGAAATGAATTAAAATAAAATAAATAAAAATTAACCAATATCAATTGGAGAGAGGTCCCACAGCAAGGAATCATGCGTCATATCATCCACCACTGGAGAAGGCCACTCTCATTTATTTGGGACCAGCACCCAGACAGAGGATACAGGTCCCACAGCAAGGAATCATGCTTCATATCAACCACCACCAGTGAAGGCCACTCTCATGTATTTTGGACCAGCACCCAGACAGAGGATACAGGTCCCACAGCAAGGAATAAGGCGTCATATCAACCACCACCGGAGAAGGCCACTCTCATGTATTTTGGACCAGCACCCAGACAGAGGATACAGGTCCCACAGCAAGGAATAAGGCGTCATATCAACCACCACCGGAGAAGGCCACTCTCATTTATTTTGGACCAGCACCCAGACAGAGGAGAGAGGTCCCACATCAAGGAATCATGCGTCATATCAACCCCCACCGGAGAAGGCCACTCTCATTTATTTTGGACCAGCACCCAGACAGAGGATACAGGCCCCACAGCAAGGAATCATGCCTCATATCAACCACCAACGGAGAAGGCCACTCTAATTTATTTCAGCCCAGCACCCAGACAGAGGAGAGAGATCCCACATCAAGGAATCATGCGTCATATCAACCACCACCGGAGAAGGCCACTCTCATTTATTTTGGACCAGCACCCAGACAGAGGATACAGGTCCCACAGCAAGGAATCATGCCTCATATCAACCACCAACGGAGAAGGCCACTCTCATTTATTTCGGCCCAGCACCCAGACAGAGGATACAGGTCCCACAGCAAGGAATCATGCGTCATATCAACCACCACCGGAGAAGGCCACTCTCATGTATTTTGGACCAGCACCCAGACAGAGGAGACAGGTCCCACATCAAGGAATCATGCGTCATATCAACCCCCACCGGAGAAGGCCACTCTCATTTATTTTGGACCAGCACCCAGACAGAGGATACAGGTCCCACAGCAAGGAATCATGCGTCATATCATCCACCACTGGAGAAGGCCACTCTCATTTATTTGGGACCAGCACCCAGACAGAGGATACAGGTCCCACAGCAAGGAATCATGTGTCATATCAACCACCACCGGAGAAGGCCACTCTCATGTATTTTGGACCAGCACCCAGACAGAGGAGAGGTCCACATCAAGGAATCATGCGTCATATCAACCCCCACCGGAGAAGGCCACTCTCATTTATTTTGGACCAGCACCCAGACAGAGGATACAGGTCCCACAGTAAGGAATCATGCGTCATATCATCCACCACTGGAGAAGGCCACTCTCATTTATTTGGGACCAGCACCCAGACAGAGGATACAGGTCCCACAGCAAGGAATCATGCTTCATATCAACCACCACCGGAGAAGGCCACTCTCATGTATTTTGGACCAGCACCCAGACAGAGAGAGAGGTCCCACATCAAGGAATCATGCGTCATATCAACCCCCACCGGAGAAGGCCACTCTCATTTATTTTGGACCAGCACCCAGACAGAGGATACAGGTCCCACAGCAAGGAATCATGCCTCATATCAACCACCAACGGAGAAGGCCACTCTCATTTATTTCGGCCCAGCACCCAGACAGAGGATACAGGTCCCACAGCAAGGAATCATGCGTCATATCAACCACCACCGGAGAAGGCCACTCTCATGTATTTTGGACCAGCACCCAGACAGAGGAGAGGTCCCACATCAAGGAATAAGGCGTCATATCAACCCCCACCGGAGAAGGCCACTCTCATTTATTTTGGACCAGCACCCAGACAGAGGAGATAGGTCCCACAGCAAGGAATCATGCCTCATATCAACCACCAACGGAGAAGGCCACTCTCATTTATTTCGGCCCAGCACCCAGACAGAGGATACAGGTCCCACAGCAAGGAATCATGCGTCATATCAACCACCACCGGAGAAGGCCACTCTCATTTATTTTGGACCAGCACCCAGACAGAGGATACAGGTCCCACAGCAAGGAATCATGCGTCATATCAACCACCACCGGAGAAGGCCACTCTCATTTATTTTGGACCAGCACCCAGACAGAGGATACAGGTCCCACAGCAAGGAATCATGCGTCATATCAACCACCACTGGAGAAGGCCACTCTCATGTATTTTGGACCAGCACCCAGACAGAGGAGAGAGGTCCCACATCAAGGAATCATGTGTCATATCAACCCCCACCGGAGAAGGCCACTCTCATTTATTTTGGACCAGCACCCAGACAGAGGATACAGGTCCCACAGCAAGGAATCATGCGTCATATCAACCACCAACGGAGAAGGCCACTCTCATTTATTTCGGACCAGCACCCAGACAGAGGATACAGGTCCCACAGCAGGAATCATGCCTCATATCAACCACCAACGGAGAAGGCCACTCTCATTTATTTCGGCCCAGCACCCAGACAGAGAGAGGTCCCACATCAAGGAATCATGCGTCATATCAACCCCCACCGGAGAAGGCCACTCTCATTTATTTTGGACCAGCACCCAGACAGAGGAGATAGGTCCCACAGCAAGGAATCATGCCTCATATCAACCACCAACGGAGAAGGCCACTCTCATTTATTTCGGCCCAGCACCCAGACAGAGGATACAGGTCCCACAGCAAGGAATCATGCGTCATATCAACCACCACCGGAGAAGGCCACTCTCATGTATTTTGGACCAGCACCCAGACAGAGGATACAGGTCCCACATCAAGGAATCATGCGTCATATCAACCCCCACCGGAGAAGGCCACTCTCATTTATTTTGGACCAGCACCCAGACAGAGGATACAGGTCCCAATGCAAGGAATCAAGCCTCATATCAACCACCAACGGAGAAGGCCACTCTCATTTATTTCGGCCCAGCACCCAGACAGAGGATACAGGTCCCACAGCAAGGAATCATGCGTCATATCAACCACCACCGGAGAAGGCCACTCTCATGTATTTTGGACCAGCACCCAGACAGAGGAGAGAGGTCCCACATCAAGGAATAAGGCGTCATATCAACCCCCACCGGAGAAGGCCACTCTCATTTATTTTGGACCAGCACCCAGACAGAGGAGATAGGTCCCACAGCAAGGAATCATGCCTCATATCAACCACCAACGGAGAAGGCCACTCTCATTTATTTCGGCCCAGCACCCAGACAGAGGATACAGGTCCCATAGCAAGGAATCATGCGTCATAACAACCACCACCGGAGAAGGCAACTCTCATTTATTTTGGACCAGCACCCAGACAGAGGATACAGGTCCCACAGCAAGGAATCATGCGTCATATCATCCACCACTGGAGAAGGCCACTCTCATTTATTTGGGACCAGCACCCAGACAGAGGATACAGGTCCCACAGCAAGGAATCATGCGTCATATCAACCACCACTGGAGAAGGCCACTCTCATGTATTTTGGACCAGCACCCAGACAGAGGAGAGAGGTCCCACATCAAGGAATCATGCGTCATATCAACCACCACCGGAGAAGGCCACTCTCATTTATTTTGGACCAGCACCCAGACAGAGGATACAGGTCCCACAGCAGGAATCATGCGTCATATCAACCACCACCGGAGAAGGCCACTCTCATTTATTTCGGACCAGCACCCAGACAGAGGATACAGGTCCCACAGCAAGGAATCATGCCTCATATCAACCACCACCGGAGAAGGCCACTCTCATTTATTTTGGACCAGCACCCAGACAGAGGAGAGAGGTCCCACATCAAGGAATCATGCGTCATATCAACCCCCACCGGAGAAGGCCACTCTCATTTATTTTGGACCAGCACCCAGACAGAGGAGATAGGTCCCACAGCAAGGAATCATGCCTCATATCAACCACCAACGGAGAAGGCCACTCTCATTTATTTCGGCCCAGCACCCAGACAGAGGATACAGGTCCCACAGCAAGGAATCATGCGTCATATCAACCACCACCGGAGAAGGCCACTCTCATGTATTTTGGACCAGCACCCAGACAGAGGATACAGGTCCCACATCAAGGAATCATGCGTCATATCAACCCCCACCGGAGAAGGCCACTCTCATTTATTTTGGACCAGCACCCAGACAGAGGATACAGGTCCCACAGCAAGGAATCATCGTCATATCAACCACCACCGGAGAAGGCCACTCTCATTTATTTTGGACCAGCACCCAGACAGAGGAGAGAGGTCCCACATCAAGGAATAAGGCGTCATATCAACCCCCACCGGAGAAGGCCACTCTCATTTATTTTGGACCAGCACCCAGACAGAGGAGATAAGTCCCACAGCAAGAAATCATGCCTCATATCAACCACCAACGGAGAAGGCCACTCTCATTTATTTCGGCCCAGCACCCAGACAGAGGATACAGGTCCCACAGCAAGGAATCATGCGTCATATCAACCACCACCGGAGAAGGCCACTCTCATGTATTTTCGACCAGCACCCAGACAGAGGAGAGAGGTCCCACATCAAGGAATCATGCGTCATATCAACCCCCACCGTAGAAGGCCACTCTCATTTATTTTGGACCAGCACCCAGACAGAGGATACAGGTCCCACAGCAAGGTATCATGCGTCATATCATCCACCACTGGAGAAGGCCACTCTCATTTATTTGGGACCAGCACCCAGACAGAGGATACAGGTCCCACAGCAAGGAATCATGCTTCATATCAACCACCACCGGAGAAGGCCACTCTCATGTATTTTGGACCAGTACCCAGACAGAGGAGAGAGGTCCCACATCAAGGAATCATGCGTCATATCAACCCCCACCGGAGAAGGCCACTCTCATTTATTTTGGACCAGCACCCAGACAGAGGATACAGGTCCCACAGCAAGGAATCATGCGTCATATCATCCACCACTGGAGAAGGCCACTCTCATTTATTTGGGACCAGCACCCAGACAGAGGATACAGGTCCCACAGCAGGAATCATGCTTCATATCAACCACCACCGGAGAAGGCCACTCATGTATTTTGGACCAGCACCCAGACAGAGGAGAGAAGTTTTCACAGCAGAGAATCATGCATTTAGATCACCCACCACAGGACTAGGCCACCATTTAATGGGACCCCGGCAACCATGTCAGATGGCACAAACATCAGCTTCACATCACCCAGCACAAGAGAAGGCCACTTTGAGAGACTTTGACCCCTGCACCCAGACGGAGGAGAGAGGTTTTCACAGCAGAGAATCATGCATTTAGATCACCCACCACAGGAGTAGGCCACCATTTAATGGGACCCCGGCAACCATGTCAGATGGCACAAACATCAGCTTCACATCACCCAGCACAAGAGAAGGCCACTTTGAGAGACTTTGACCCCTGCACCCAGGCGGAGGAGAGGGGTTTTCACAACAGAGAATCATGCATTTAGATCACCCACCACAGGAGTAGGCCACCATTTAATGGGACCCGGCAACCATGTCAGATGGCACAAACATCAGCTTCACATCACCCAGCACAAGAGAAGGCCACTTTGAGAGACTTTTACCCCTGCACCCAGACGGAGGAGAGAGGTCCCACAGCAGAGATTCAGGCATTTATATCAGCCAGCACAGGAGAAGGCCGCTTTCAGTGACTTAGGCCTTAGCACCGACACAGAGGAGACAGGTCAGATAGCACAAGCATCAGTTTCACATCAACCACCACAGGAGAAGAGCACTTTTAGAGACTTCGACCCCTGCACCCAGAATGAGGAGAGAGGTCCCACAGCAGAGATTCAGGCATTTATATCAGCCAGAACAGGAGAAGGCCGCTTTCAGTGACTTAGGCCTTAGAACCGACACAGAGGAGACAGGTCAGATAGCACAAGCATCAGTTTTACATCAACCACCACAGGAGAATGGCACTTTTAGAGACTTTGACCCCTGTACCCAGACGGAGGAGAGAGGTCCCACAGCAGAGAATCAGGCATCATGTCAACCACCACAGGAGTAGGCCACCTTTTGTTTCTTTGACCCCTGCACCCAGAAAGAGGAGAGAGGTCCCACAGCAGAGATTCAGGCATTTATATCAGCCAGCACAGGAGAAGGCCGCTTTCAGTGACTTAGGCCTTAGCACCGACACAGAGGAGACAGGTCAGATAGCACAAGCATCAGTTTCACATCAACCACCACAGGAAAAGGGCACTTTTAGAGACTTTGACCCCTGCACCCAGAAAGAGGAGAGAGGTCCCACAGCAGAGATTCAGGCATTTATATCAGCCACCACAGGAGAAGGCCGCTTTCAGTGACTTTGGCCCCCTGCACCCACACAAAGGAGACATGTCAGACAGCACAAGTATAACATTCATATCACCCAGCACAGGAGAAGGACACTTTCATGTACTTTGGCCCCGGCACCCAGACAGACGGAAGGTTCATTCAACTCTGGGTTGCACCCCAAGATCCTACTTAATTTCAAAAATTGATTTTTCAATGAAGAAGTGGCCAGGAGTACAAAACAACATGGTTTAAGGCAGTTATTAAGGACTACTCTGCACAAGGGAGGGTCAGGTCTTGTGGGATCCATGCCTGGTTCATTTTTATAAACGTCAGCTTGTCCACGTTGGCTGCGAATAGGCGGCTGCGTTTGTCAGTAATGACGCCCCCTGCCGTGCTGAATACTCGTTCTGATAAAACGCTGGCCGCCGGGCAGGCCAGCACCTCCAAGGCATAACATGCTAATTCTGGCCACGTGGACAATTTGGAAACCCAGAAGTTGAATGGGGCTGAACCATCCGTCAGTACGTGGAGTTGTGTGCAGATGTACTGTTCAACCATGTTAGTGAAATGTTGCCTCCTGCTAACACGTTCCGTATCAGGTGGTGGGGCAGTTAGCTGTGGCGTGGAGACAAAACTTTTCCACATTTCTGCCATGCAAACCCTGCCCTCAGAGGAGCTGGCCGTGACACTGCTGCGTCGGCGACCTCTAGCTCCTCCTCTGCCTTGGCCTTCCACCTGTTCCCCTGTGACAGTTGGGAATGCTCTCAGGAGCGCGTCTACCAGTGTGCGCTTGTACTCGCGCATCTTCCTATCACGCTCCAGTGCAGGAAGTAAAGTGGGCACATTGTCTTTGTACCGTGGATCCAGCAGGGTGGCCACCCAGTAGTCAGCACACGTTAAAATGTGGGCAACTCTGCTGTCGTTGCGCAGGCACTGCAGCATGTAATCGCTCATGTGTGCCAGGCTCCCAGAGGTAAGAGACAAGCTGTCCTCTGTATCCCCCAGCCACGCACCAGGGATGTGCCTGCGCTGTGCTGGGTGCCACCCGCTGTGAACCTGCTTCATCCTCATCCTCCTCCACCTCCTCCTCATCCTCCTCGTCCTCCAGTAGTGGTCCCTGGCTGGCCACATTTGTACCTGCCCTCTGCTGTTGCAAAAACCTCCCTCTGAGCCACTTCTAACAGAGTGGCCTGAAAGTGCTAAAAACGACCCGTCATCCTCCTCCTCCTCCTCCTGGCCCTGGCCCACCTCCTCTTCCATCATCGCCCTAAGCGTTTTCTCTAGGAGACATAGAATTGGTATCGTCACGCTGATAACAGTGGCATCGCCACTGGCCATGTTGATGGCGTACTCTAAACAAGCGCAACAGGGCACACAGGTCTCGCATGGAGGCCCAATCATTGGTGGTGAAGTGGTGCTGTTCCGCAGTGCGACTGACCCGTGCGTGCTGCAGCTGAAACTCCACTATGGCCTGCTGCTGCTCGCACTGTCTCTCCAGCATGTGCAAGGTGGAGTTCCACCGGGTGGGCACGTCGCATATTAGGCGGTGAGCGGGAAGGCCGAAGTTCCGCTGTAGCGCTGACAGGCGAGCAGCGGCAGGATGTGAGCGCC
Organism: Bufotes viridis; assembly: GCA_033119425.1. NCBI lineage: Eukaryota > Metazoa > Chordata > Amphibia > Anura > Bufonidae > Bufotes > Bufotes viridis. The sequence continues at coordinate 67,015,826 of CM065592.1, forward strand.
GGAGCGTGCACAGGCGGCCCGCACTTTATGCAGCAGCTCTGACATGTCTGGGTAGTTGTGAATGAACTTTTGCACCACCAAATTCAGCACATGCGCCAGGCAAGGGATGTGCGTCAAACCGGCTAGTCCCAGAGCTGCCACGAGATTTCGCCCATTATCGCACACCACCAGGCCGGGCTTGAGGCCCACCGGCAGCAACCACTGGTCGGTCTGTTGTTCAATACCCCGCCACAACTCCTGCGCGGTGTGGGGCCTGTCCCCCAAACATATGAGTTTCAGAATGGCCTGCTGACGTTTACCCGGGCTGTGCTGAAGTTGGTGGTGAAGGTGTGTGGCTGACTGGATGAGCTGGTGGAAGCAGAGGAGGAGGAGGAGGAAGCCGAGTAGGAGGAGGAGGCTACAGGAGGCAAAGAATGATGCCCTGTGATCCTTGGCGGCGGAAGTACGTGCGCCAAGGAACTCTCCGCCTGGGGCCAGCCGCCACTACATTTACCCAGTGTGCAGTTAGGGAGATATAGCATCCCTGGCCATGCTTACTGGTCCACGTATCTGTGGTTAGGTGGACCTTGCCACAAATGGCGTTGCGCAGTGCACACTTGATTTTATCGGACACTTGCATGTGCAGGAAGGCACGGCTGTCTTGGAGAAGTAGTGGCGGCTGGGAACCACATACTGGGGGACAGCCATGGCCATCAGCTGTTTGAAGCTGTCTGTGTCCACCAGCCGGAATGACAGCATTTCAAAGGCCAGTAGTTTAGAAATGCTGGCATTCAGGCCAGAGGCTCGAGGGTGACTAGGTGGGAATTTGCGCTTCCTCTCAAGGTTTGAGAGATGGAGAGCTGAGCGCTGCTGTGTGAAATAGTGGAGGCGCTAGGTGACGGTGGCGGTGGTGGTGTCGGTGGCACATCCTCTGTTTGCTGCTCGGCAGGTGGCAACATTCCTCTCGAGGCGGAAGCCGAGGCAGCAGCGGTAGAGGAGCAGGGGGAGCCTGAGCGGGTTCCTTGTTTTTAAGGTGTGTACTCCACTGCAGTTCATGCTTTGCATGTAGATGCCTGATCATGCAGGTGGTGCTCAGGTTAAGAACGTTAATGCCTCGCCTCAGGGTCTGATGGCACAGCGTGCAAACCACTCTGGTCTTGTCCTCAGCACATTGTTTGAAGAAGTGCCATGCCAGGGAACTCCTTGAAGATGCCTTTGGGGTGCTGGGTCCCTGTTGGCGCTGGCCAATAGCAGGCGAACTCTCTGGACGGCGGCTGTTCTGCTTTGCCCCCTGCTCCCTCTTTGGCTTCGCTGTTGTCTCGGTCTCACCACTGCCTCTTCCTCTGAACTATTTAAGTCAGCGGCACGACCTTCAGTCCATGTGGGGTCTAAGACCTCATCGTCCTCTGCATCGTCTTCCACCCAGTCTTCCTCCCTGACCTCCTCCTGTTCAGTCTGCACACTGCAATAAGGCGCGGCAGTGGGCACCTGTGTTTCGTCATCATCAGACACTCGGTCACTCTGCTGTGGTGGTATTCCCATGTCCTCATCATCTGGATACATAAGTGGTTGTGCGTCAGTGCATGGAATGTCTTCCACCGCTGGGGAAGGGATAGGTGGACGCCCCTGGAAAACCGTGGGAGCAGAGTCTTCAAACAGAAGAAGAGACTGCTGCATAACTTGAGGCTCAGCCAGTTTCCCTGATATGCATGGGGGTGATGTGACAGACTGATGGGCTTGGTTTTCAGGTGCCACCTGTGCGCTTTCCGCAGAAGACTGGGCGGAAGACAATGTGGTGAACGTGCTGGAAGCACTGTCGGCCACCCAATCGACTAATGCCTGTACCTGCTCAGGCCTTACCATCCTCATAACGGCATTGGGCCCCACCAAATATCGCTGTAAATTCTGCCGGCTACTTGAGGGAGTTGTTTCACTACTTTGTGCGCCTGAGGCCGAGCGGCCACGTCCTCTGCCAGCAACAGAGGCTCCACGGACACCACCACGACCGCGTCCTCGTCCCTTAATAGAATGTTTCCTCATTGTTGCGATTCAACTCGCACCACAATAAAATATATTATTTTTAGCCCCAAAATTCCCACACTGGAAGATATAATTCCTTTTTCGGTATTAATTACAAGAACACTGCTGCTAATTGGACACCAGATTTTTATAATGCTAGTTTTGGTACATAGATCCCCACACGGGTAAATATAATTCCTTTTAGAGGAGTGAAAACGTGAGGCCTAGTTTTCTGGTCTAACAAACACCAGATTGATTAAATTGGCCTTTTTTCACCAAAATTACAACACTGGACGATATAATGCCTTTTGGCGGTATTAATTACAAGAGGACTGCTGGTATTTCAGAACACCGGAATTGTTAAAATGCTAGTTTTGCTAGATAAATTTCCCACACTGGGAGAAATATTGCCTAAGCCTTTTACAGTATTAATTACAACAGGAGTGCTTCTTCTGGTCTAACACCAGAATAATTTTATTATTACGGTGAAAGCTTTTTCTAATTTATATTTCTGGCACATAAAAAAAATATATTTCTGGCTGACAGTATTGGACAAAGTAGTGGCACTGGCTAGCCTAGCTGGAACAGCACATTCATGGGATTTGCTATCCAAGTGGGTTACTTTCAGTTTCACCACTGATATATTAAATATCTTTGCAGTTAGTATGGGTGACACAAGCACAGCCAAACCCCTGATGTATTATATCTATGAAAAAATCGACTATTACATTAGATTAATGGACGTTGTGGCAGCTTTTGCTGTAGCACCACAAGTCCCAAAATGGCCGCCGCCTATCAGCCAAGTAACATGTGCCAGAAAACAGTCTGCCCAGCCAGAAAAAAAATTGACTTTGACTGAGCAGCTGAATCGCTGTTGTTCTGATTCACAGGTGTAGATTTTTAACTTCTTTGGAGCTTTGGTTTACACTCTGTGGCAGCAAGTGCTGGCGCACCACAAGTCCCAAAATGGCCACCGCCGGTCAGCCCAGTTACATGTGCCAGTAAAAATCACTCTGGCCAGTCTCAACAAAATAGTGACTTTCAGTGAACAGCTCAGCTGAGTTGTTTTGATGCACAGGTGTAGAAAGGTAGATCACTTCTTTATCCCTGCCTATCTCGCCCTCACAGAAGCTGCATCCTCTCCCTACACTAGTCAGAGCAGTGTGACGTGCGGCGCTACGTGACTCCAGCTTAAATAGAGGCTGGGTCACATGCTGCACTTGGCCAATCACAGCCATGCCATTAGTAGGCATGGCTGTGATGAGCTCTTAGAACAGAAGTAAACGCTAGCTGATTGGCTGCTGTGCAGCCCTTCAGAAAGCGGGAAGTAATCGACGAACACCGGACCCGAACCCGAACTTTTTTGAAAATGTCCGGGTTCGGGTCCGTGTCACGGACACCCCAAAATTCGGTACGGACCCGAACGTTTTTCGAACTGTTCGCTCAACACTAGTGGCAAGTGCTTCCTTCATTCCATGTTATTTGGAATGAGCCCCTTTTCCTATTTTTTGCTATCAGTTTATGATGTATTGTGCAGCCATTTTCTAATCGGCTGTAAGACTTAAAGGGAACCTGTCACCAGGAAATTCACTGATAAACCAGGCATGCTGCCTTGTAGGGCTCACTCTGCTGAATATAGTGATACCTCTCACTTGGTGATCTGGTGCTTTATTGTGGAGAAATAGTACTTTTAATCCATATGCTAATGAGCTGATTTGAGTCCAGTAGTTGATATGAGTCCAGCGTTTTTTCTATTTAGAGCTATAGCCACTCCCCTAATTACTTCTTCAGTTGTAAAAGGGGCGTGGCTTATTACATTTATTCATTTTAATAACTGGAGGGAAAATGAATAACAGGGAATGCTTAGGTAAAAAAGGGAGAGGAATATACTATTGAAGTTAGTAATTATAATAAGGGCTAGTTTGTTCATGGGGTGATAAACACATGATGGCTGATAAGGGACATGTCGCCGTGGGTATGGCAGTTAGGCTTTAAAGTGAAAGGCAGCAAGGCTTGTATTGGCTATAATGCAGGTCAGTTTTTAAACCACGCCCCTTTTACAACTGAAGAAGTAAATAGGGGAGGGGCTACAGCTCTAAATAGAAAAAATGCTGGACTCATATCAACTACTGGACTCGTATCAGCTCATTAGCATATGGATTAAAAGTAATATTTCTCCACAATAAAGCAACAGATCATCAAGTAAAAGGTATAATTATATTCAGCAGGGTGAGTTCTACAAGGCAGCATGCCTGGTTTATCAGTGAATTTCCTGGTGACAGGTTCTCTTTAAGGATTTTAAAAAAAATATATAGTGACATGGATAATAAAAAAAATTAAGCAACACATAATAGCAGAATATTGACAGATGGCAACACTTAGCACTACTGATTCTGACACGGTGAGCTCTTAAATATCAATATGTACATTTCTAAATGTTCAGTACTAAGCCCCGAATTATTTAGCTTGTATTTACTAAAAACGTTCCCCCCCCACCCCCTCGTTCATACAGTATGTTCAACTTTTTATAATCTGTCTTCTGGACAAGTGGATGAAATCCAAGGACAAAGCCCCTTAAATGAGTTTGTTGTGTCAACCCGGTTATCTGCTGCTACAATGTAAACTTTTGAATTTTCATCTTAAAGGAATACTGAATAATAAGGAGGCTGTCGATGCTCAATAACATTTCTTATAAAGTCTGTAAAGTTGTAAAACAGTTAAACTTCAATCAGATCTTTGGGGATTTGTGGTGATACTAGAAAATGCCAAGGTGGAGATGAGGAGATGAATATTTTATGTCCTGTTTTTTTTTTTCATGCGCACTTAGAAATGAGCGGAATATATAAAACTACAGGCCAACGAGCCTTCATGACTATTTAAAATGTGTACTTTAGTGACATCCTTGTTACTAGGGGATTTGTGTTGTAACATAACCTTTAAAGCGATGATAGTCCGTTTCTAATAATAATTTACCCTTAGCAAAAACTGAGAGTATGATATTTGTTATTTACAGATACTGGGAATAACAGCCATACACAGGCACCTGCAAACTAATGAGCAAAGTAAATAATTTTATGGAATTTCCTGCATATTCCAAAACATAAAAAGAAATGCAAATCGAACAATACTGGGAAAAGGTTCACAGGAGAACAAAATGTTCACACAATTAAGGGTTATGGTTTCCATTATGGCTTTCCGTTATAACATGGATATAACGAAAAATAACGGAATCCATAAAACGGAAGACGGATCAGTTCTGGAGCCCATAGACTTGTATTATGACGGAAGACAAAACAGAAGCCTTTAACCCCTTATGGACCGGGCTCATTTTCACCCTAAGGACCAGGCGATTTTGTGGAAATCTGACCAGTGCCACTTTACGTGGTGATAACTTTAAAACGCTTTTACTTATCCAGGCCATTCTGAGATAGTTTTTTCGTCACATATTGTATTTCATGACAGTGGTAAAATTAAGTCAAAAAAGTTAATTTTTATTTATAAAAAAATACCAAATTTATCAATAATTTAGAAAATTTTTCACATTTACAAGTTTCAAGGTGCAGTATCAGTCACCTCACCCCTGACAGCGACGCTATGAGGCAGACCATTCCATGTGGGTATCTGCAAATTTATCTGCTTAAATACGGCTTCTGAATCCCCACCTTTTGGACCTTGCATTGTCGCGCAGGTTTTCGTATTTCATTGCCCCCTGATGAACCCTGGTTTGGGGGAAACGCATCGGGGTTTTTGTTTATAGTATCTGCTATACACTATTGCAACGTTACAATCGATATGTTGCACAGGTGTTGATGTCTAGCAGGATTAGGGATAGTATAAGGGAGAGGTAGTTTAGGCACGAGGACGAGGGGTCCCCACCATCAGGGGGTGCCCTCGGGCGGAGACGTAAATAGGGTGTTGGGGTTGAGGGACAGATTTGAGTTGAGGACCCTACTCCATTCACACGGTCCGTATTGCCTATCCCCCTGCCCTTATAGTTGGAATACTAGGGGTTTGTTTAAACATAAAGGGGTTTCAATAGTGATTAATAAATGTGATTTTAGGAGTTACTTTCAATAATTTTTTGATATTATTTCATATAGAGAAAGTGTACCCACAATTATCTATCTATATACATCATATTGTTTTGAGGCTCAATACTGCCACGGTGTGTCTGGGTCCTCTGTCTCCTCTTCCTCATCACCCTGTATCTCCTCTGGCTGCTCCTGCTCCTTGTCTCCTTTCACCTTTGTAGAAAAACCACTCATTTCGCTACACATTGCTTGTGCTCCAATGTCCTCTTCCTCCCCACAGGGCTCATGTGGGCATGAGATCTAGGCACCACGTCTCCAGTCCCCTGACCAGCCAGATTTACCAGCATCTGTTCCAGGGCATAAAGCAGTGGAATGACATTGTTTATCCCATAGTCCTGGCGACTGACAAATAACGTGGCTTCCTCAAAAGGCCTGAGGAAACGGCAGGTGTCACGCATGAGCTGCCACTGGCTGACATCGAAGTTTCACAGGGGAGTACTCCTGTCCGCTTAGATCATCAAGAAATCGTTTATGACCTTTCTCTGTTTGTATAGTCGGCCCAATATATGGAGGGTGTAATTCCAATGGGTGGAAACTTTGCATATCATCCTATGTTGTGGGATTCCGTTCTGCCGCATGCAAAGTTTCCTGGCCATTTTTAGGATGTCTTGCAGATGGGGGGAAGACTTCAGGAACCGCTTGACAACCAGATTGAACACGTGTGCCATGCAGGGCGCATGGCTCATACCTCCTTGACGCAGTGCCGACACCATGTTCTTCCCATTGTCGGTCACCAGGGTTCCGATTTTGAGTTATCGCGGAGAAAGCCAGGACTTGGTTTCTCCCTTGTGTGACTCGTCCAGGGAAACGAGGTGCAGAACCACGTGACAAGGCCGTGCCCTACACATGTGGTATGCTGGAGGGGCACTGTGAATTGTCCCTGCAGTGGAGGCTGAGGACACGGTGGAGAATGAGAAGGCAGAGGCGGACATTATCGCAGAACCAATGGTGTGAGAACATGAAGGCGGATGTGGCATCACCTGGCCAAGTTGCTAGTGCAGCTGTTCAGGAACCTCATTCACCCAGTGGGCGGTAAAGGACATGTATTGTCCCTGACCATAGTTTCAGCTCCTCGGCGCTGCACTTTTGGCAGACACAGAAATGCTTAAGGACTGGCCCACCTTCTGTTCTACATGTGTGTCTTCTATTAGCTCGTCCTCACTGTATAGTGGAGCCGTGCACACAGCATACAATACTTCTCTGGCTGAGGGAACACAAAAGGACAGAGGCATGTTGAGGACAGGTGAGGGCACAGGGCCTGCTCCCAGGCCATGCTAACTAAGGGTTTTGTCTGACGAACCCACTGACTCTTGGCTGGGGGAGTCTGATGTCACTTGCAATGAAGTCGAAGATTGAGTTAACCATTCAAGAACCGCTGGGTTGCTGGTCCAGACACGACCGCTAGCTGATACTGGGAGCTCAGGCCTCTCGAAGTGACCCCTGCTGCCATGACCCCTTTCTCTGCTGCGACCTCTCCCTGCACTGGAAAATGGCAGAATCCAAGATGGCTAACGGTATTTATAGGGTTGTGACATCACAGGGCTGGCTGGCTGCTGATTGGCTTCATGCATGGCATTATGGGTGATCCTGCCTTCCCAGAGTTTCTTGCTTCATGTCGCAGCTTAGGAAACAATTTAATTCGTTACCACGATGCATGCGGAAATTCAGATTCAGTGCGAATCAACTAATTCCGGAAATTCGGATCAAACTCAACTTCATCTGCTTTGATTCGCTCATCTCAAGATATAACCATGTTATAGCGGAAAATAACAAAATCCCCCGAACACTGAACCCGGACTTCATTGATAAAGTCTGGGTTCGGGTCCGGGTACAGTACCTGAACTTGCAAAGTTTGGTATGGACCCGAACTTTGTGACTTAACCAATCTGGTCAGAAGGTCTACAGATGCACATTATAATAAACCTATTCCCACAACAACCTCATATTTTCACACATCGGGAGCAGTGGGGCTGTAGATGAGTCATCACATGTTTCTTCAGCGTCCTTTTGTTCCATCTGGATAACTAATTCTCCTGGGACTCAACCCACACTCACCTACGGCCTCACTGCACAAGACCGGAAGTATCATGAGATGTACTATGTGCCAAACACAGCCTGGCTGATACCATACCAATGGCCACCCCGTGTACTGACGTGTCAGCCTCTCAGTCAGTGCTGCATATGAGGGCCTTGTTCCCATGACAACTCCTCTACCCCATCACCGACACAGCAAATCACAGATCCATAAAAAGTATATGGTTTGTGTGCAATGTCGCATAATTTTCCAATGGGCAAAAGCACTTACGTGAACATAAATATATTACAGCAGCCCAGGCATACATTAAATGGCACTTACTACTTTCTCATTGATCCTATGTCATCATTTCTGTGCACCCGCCACTCTTGGTATCTGCAAAATCAAGAGGAAAATATAAATTAATACAATAATGATTTCCAACAAAGTATTTTTTTTTTTCAATTTAAAGACATGCATACATGTTATAAACATTGACAATTGTAATATTATATTATATGTTGATGATAATTTTGAGAGCGTGTTATTGTATTTGTTGAGTCAAGTCAATAATACGAATAAAATGTATAACATACAAAACCATAAAATACAAGAAAGGTAACAATATATGATTATTCTTGATGAGTAACCTCTTGATTTACCAGTCCTTGACATATGTTTCATCGATTTTATTTATTAGGGAAGTGTTTCAGCCACGTCTTAAAATACTGTAAAATTCAAAACCAATACCAATACACAGAGGCTCAGTATAGTACCTTATATGCGATTCATGTTAAATTCAACATTTAAACCTCTAGGCTGTTACGACTGCAATGTATGTATTAATTTAAATTCCTTCCTAAGCAATAATGTTAACAAGAATTGTGATCACTGGCACTATTTTGCAATGAAAACTGAAATTGTGCTGCAAAAAACTTTCGGTACCGCAAACGACTAAAATAATTGCAACATTAAAAAACAATATTGTTTCTGCGCAAACTATCAAATATAAACCGTTTCTTAATTGGCTCCTGTTGAGATTCCACCACATCCAATATTCCCCTATACGAATAGTACTGTTGGTTTGTGAAGTAAAATCACTCCTACCTGCATTTCTCCCGGGGTCTATTCCTTCGATAGCCCAGCTGTGGTAAAAGCTTCAATGGCTTGGCTCAATCCCGGAGTCCTTTAGAGGCAGTTTAGTTCTTTCTTTCAGAAGGAAACGTTCCCGGCCGACAGCACCCCTCTTGTTTGATGCTCGTGCTCCGGTATAGAGCGGAGTGATGTTACCTAAGCACAGCTACTAAAGCTGAAATTGGAAATCCAATGCAAATGACTGAAAAAGGTGCACCACAATGATAAGCAACTAACAATGCTGGCTAATCCCTCAAGCTGATGTTAAAACCAAACGCATTTCGAGAAGTATCGCTTCTCTTCCTCAGGGATACCATTCTCCCATTACTGCTCCTCTATATAAGTTAGCTGGGTTCCTGGCTGGAGTTGTGAAAATCCATGTCAGTTGTCTGGGTATACACATATGTGACTCTTTTAGTTGTCAAAAGCAAACAATTCAACCTCACTATTGAGATTAAAAATCCACCTAGTCTCTGCTCTAAACTGATATTTGATTAAATCACCTCCTCTTATACTCACTGTAACTTTCTCAATACCGCATACAGAAGACCCTTTCCATTTACCACCATGTACCTCAGAATAATGTCTTTCATATTTTCGCTCTATATTATATATGTATGTGCTCACTTACATGTTCTTTTACGTTTTTTTTTTTTTGTTCAACTACTTAAAATTTCTCACATGGGCATGTTGTTAAATATATGACCCCTTTAGTATTACATGTAATATGTTGTTTTATTGTCTGTTTATAAAGGTCTTATTTATCTTTTATTTCATAGACTGGTTTTGTACGACCAAGCTCATCCATTTTTTTTACAAGGAAAAAACCTTTTGGTATTCCTATATTGCTATTCGTTGTTTTTACTGTTTGCTCAATCAATCACCTTAAAACGAATGTTACAGAATATTTTTGCAGAACCCAAGACCTGGAGGTATCTACCATTGTTTAGTGTTTTATATGCAATGTTATGTAATGTGTTTCTATGCCATCTATTCCAGCACGGGATGTAATGGTTGCCAGGAACAGGGCTAACCATACGGTTTTTCCTTTCTTGGTAAGAGTGGGCACTGGTCCTGCCTTCTGCCAGGAGGAGAATTCCTGTTTAGACAGGGAGTGGAGAAGAAGTTCATGTTCAGTTAGTAGGGGAGTGAGGAACTAGAGCTCCTACTTTCCGGAACCGTATCTTATTCCCCTGTGAGGAAAACTCAGGAACCAGATTTACTTCCCCTGTGAGTACAACTTAATACTGCCTCAGGAAACTACTTGAGAGACAAGACAGCAGAGTGATCAGCGAAATACAGCTTTACAGCCACTGCTGCAAGGTGAGGTACAACAGCTCAGACATGAGCACCTACCTAAAACATTGCAAGGCCAGGCAAACATTAAGCCTGTACTACATTTGACACATATATCCACAAGTGCTTGCTAGTACTGCCAACCTATTGCCATACAATGAGCCACCATATCTCCTCATCTTTTGCCAGAGACATTACACTTTGAATTTATTGCTGTTGGATGTACCACAAGTTATTTTTGTACTGAATAAAGAGAGAGAGATATACATCTACTATTGGCCTTATTGTTCAATCTACACTATCCCTGCACCGAACCCCAGGGAGCAACAGGGGAAGTACACAGTGAGTCAACATCTCATTAAGGCCACTACCACTTACATCCTCTGCATTGGCTCCTCAGTGGCTTGCTGCATTTCCTCTCTGAAAAATATTTAGGGATTGGTAAATCCTTCAATCCACATTTTATCATACCTTTATGTTTAATTCTCCTCTAATTTCATCTGTTTTCTCTCCTACATAAATCAAACTGCAGGGACATTGTATTACATAAACTACAAACTCTGAATGGCAAGTCTATTTTTAATCCTGAATACTTTTCTATTATAGGAGTGCACAAATGTGTCACCCTTAAATATGTTCCCACTGTTATAGCAAATTAGACAAGGAACATTTCTGGACCTAGGTGGTACCGAATATGTCTGACTATCCTTCCATCTTGACTCTATATAAGATTTCACAAGTACATATGTCCCTCAGATTTCTATTACTTCTATAGGGCATCAAAGGATTACTTTGAAACTCTGGAATACCTATGGTCTCCTATGTAAAATTATCCATTTATCTCTCACTATATTTGCAGTGGTCTTTCTGTATTCATTATAAGTCAACACAAAGGAGATCCGATTCTGTTGTTTCTTTCTTAACCTAGGGGCACCAGTATATGTTCACTCGTTTCCTCCTGGACTTGGAGCTGGAGGAAGATAAGGACTACACCATAGACTATACTGTAGGTGATTGGGGCCGGGTAGCTCCTCCTCTCTCTTCCCCTTCCCTGCATAGTGACACAGTGACAGTTATCCTCACCCATCCTGCTACTGTAATTCTAACGATGCCTAGGTCCCCACAGCAATCCACTTCCTGCTTCATTCTTGACAAGGTTGTAAATGGCTATGAATGCTTCTCATTTACTAACTGCAATGATGACCCATCGTGGCCAGCAGGGATTCGGTGCCATTGGAACAGCAGCAGTGGGGAATGAGTGAGCATAAATTTTGAGATGTCTGGTTCGGATGCAAGGTTAAAAACGATTTTCAAGTTTAAAAATCAAATACCGAAATTATTCCTCTTCAGGAATAACTGACTTTGTCTCATTTGAGGTCGTACATTTTAATGCTGTAAGGAGACGGATCTCATTGCTGCATTAATCCAAAGTTTTGAGTGAAACGACTTCGGATCTAGGATCCGAGGCTTGCTTTGCTTATCCCTACTGACTATTTACAGTATTTTTTGGACTAATGGGGGAAAAGTGGCAGTATGTCTTTTATTCTGAATTCTTATGACCTCTTCCAATTTGGAAGTGGTCATTAGCATGGGGGAGGCACGGGGAGGTGAAGGCAGCGATGCTCTGGCTGTACTTACCTCCCCTGGTCTTCTTCTGGGTCTTGCTGTGGTGTCCTGACCACGTCCAGTGGCAGAACGTAGTGCACATAGGCACGTACTATGACCTGATGCTTTGCTCCTTCAAGTCATAGTACACAGCGGGACCAGGAATAAGAGTTGGAGTGGTCAGTCCTGGATAGTGAGGTAGGTTTATTTGTAAATAAGGCCCAGAACTAGGCCCAGGACGTGGTCATTTAAAAAAAAAACTCACCACTGGGGTTATAATACCCTTTTGCTATTTGTATATTATTAATGCAACTTAATTAAGTTCAAGCAAAAAGTTTAATTACTAAACAAGTTCGCATTCAGGAGTGGTAAAGCACAGAGGCCTGTGACGGGATGTTCTGAAGTACATTTTCATTTGTGAATCATGTCTCCATTTCAGAACCATAGTAGCAGTAATGACAACTAGATAATGTACTTGTCACTCGCAAACGGGCAAACACTGACACATTGTAAGGTCAGTGAACATAATTCTGCATTTTCCACTTTTTGCCTACCAAATCAAAACCCTAATCTTCACGGAACACTAGCATTCTAAATATTTGCAAATTTCAAAATGCTGCATTGATAAAGCAATCATTCCTTCTGTCATTTAAGTAAATAGTTCTATTATAAAACAGACGCTTCATTCTCTAAGAAGCATCTTAATACTCCACCCAACTTTTAATTGATTTAACCATTTTTCTCAATGTTCTATATTTGTCTTTGCAGTAAAAGGAAAGGGTTAAATAGGATAAAAATTTAGATTTTTGTAACCCTTCCCACTCTTCAACATACTATTAGATCACAGAGCACTGGTAGTTAATACTCTGTGCTGTAAAAATGCGTCATGCCTCAGAAGCTGGTTCAGTGCCATGGCTTGTAGTGCCAGCTGTATTATACAGAAGGCACTCATCCCTCACTGCCATGATTGGAGATAACTTTGATCTCGGCAGATTACCCTTCTGATGCCATGTTTAATGTTGCATCTGAGTTGTTAGACAGAGGGAGGAGGCTCCCTCTGTCCTATGATCGGCACCCCATAAATGAAATTGCGCGGTACCGAGTAGTTGACATCGTAGCTGGGAGACTTCTGAAGTACCCCATGTTTTAGCTGTTATTACAGCTAGAGGCAGGATGTGCTGTAATACCCTGCATGTCAGAATGACTATGCACTGTATTACAAGTAAAAGAGTATTACATTGCAAGCGATCAGAATATTGCAGGTAAAAAGTAAAGTAAAGAAAATGTAAAAAATAAATATAATTTTTTAAATAGAGTACTTTAAGAAATATAAAAAAATTAACCCCACCCCTGTCCCATTTCTTTTCAATCTATTAAAACTTCCTATTATTTAACACGTTAAAAACAATGTCAAAATTATCATTTCTGGTCACCTCATGTCTGCTGCAACAATTGACTAAAAATTATTAGAGTGTCCCTTATACAATATTGCACAATTGTATTGTGAGAATTAACTCTGATAGCGGCAGGATTGGCAGGCTTGCGGACATTCAGAAACAGTGACGCATGGGAAGAAGTCCAAGCAAAGTTCTGTGGTATCTCACTGCCACATCTGTCACAGATTTTTCTTTAAGAAAGGAAGTGCACAGTTCTATGTTAGGGAACTGCAGCATAGCCCCAATAACTTGAATGGAAATGTGTCGCAGGTTCCTGCATACTGGTTGACCAAGGGGCTTGTTATGCAGGGGTAACCTGAAGAAGCTTCTGCCTCTTCATTTTAAGAACAGAGGTCGAATCCCCACTAATCAAAATGATTATGGAAAAGTATGGGCACAATAATAGGTCCCAAAGGAATAATAGGTCCCAAAGTAGAAGACTTCTTGAGGTGACCTTTGGAGAGAATTACTTGCTACAAAGATTTCTTATGGCTTGAGTCACAAATAAAACGACCTGAGTGTAAAACGTGTTTATCATGCCATTAATAGCCTTTCATATGTTCTGCATGGATGGAGAAGGCCTTCAGAATCATGACTAGTGATGAGCGGCAGGGGAAATATTCAAATTCATGATATTTTGCTAATATTTGGGCGAATAGTCATCATAAATTCAAGAATTCGATAATCGTCAATGTAATATGCGAGTATTGCGCGCGCAAAATAGATGTGGGTCACTATTGCTACATTTTTCAAGCTGCTAGTAGTGTTGAACCCGAATATTCGAATAGCGAATTTTAATCGCGAATATCGCAACTTCGAGAATTTGCGAATATTTGGAATATAGTGCTATATATTCGTAATTTCGAATATTATAGATTTTATTTAATCAGTAACCTCCCTTCTTGCTTGTGGGCCAATGAGAAGGCTGCAATGTATTTGTCTGAGCTTAGCAACATCCCAAGCAACCAATAGGAAAGTTGCCTTCCCCTTTACTATATAAGAACCTCCCCAGCAGCCATTTTCTGTAGTCTTTTGCAGTTCTGAGAGTGACAGCAGTGTCATTGCTATGCTCTGTGCTTTGCTGTGTCACATTACATTACATAGTTAGCTTATACACTAACCTAAAGAATTATTAGGAACACCTGTTCTATTTCTCATTAATGCAATTATCTAGTCAACCAATCACATGGCAGTTGCTTCAATGCATTTAGGGGGGTGGTCCTGGTCAAGACAATCTCCTGAACTCCAAACTGAATGTCAGAATGGGAAAGAAAGGTGATTTAAGCAATTTTTAGCGTGGCATGGTTGTTGGTGCCAGACGGGCATTTCACAATCTGCTCAATTACTGGGATTTTCACACACAACCATTTCTAGGGTTTACAAAGAATGTTGTGAAAAGGGAAAAACATCCAGTATGCGGCAGTCCTGTGGGCGAAAATGCCTTGTTGATGCTAAAGGTCAGAGGAGAATGGGCCGACTGATTCAAGCTGATAGAAGAGCAACGTTGACTGAAATAACCACTAGTTACAACCGTGGTATGCAGCAAAGCATTTGTGAAGCCACAACACTCACAATCTTGAGGCGGATGGGCTACAACAGCAGAAGACCCCACTGGGTACCACTCATCTCCACTACAAATAGGAAAAAGAGGCTACAATTTGCACGAGCTCACCAAAATTGGACTGTTGAAGACTGGAAAAATGTTGCCTGGTCTGATTCAAATGGTAGAGTCCGAATTTGGCGTAAACAGACTGAGAACATGTATCCATCATGCCTTGTTACCACTGTGCAGGCCGGTGGTGGTGGTGTAATGGTGTGGGGGATGATTTCTGGGCACATTTTAGGCCCTTTAGTGCCAATTGGGCATCGTTTAAATGCCACAGGCTACCTGAGCATTGTTTCTGACCATGTCCATGCCTTCATGACCACCATGTACCCATCCTCTGATGGCTACTTCCAGCAGATCATCACCTAGATCATCATCATTAGGGTGTCAAAAACTGTAAAATATGTTTTGGATGCCAGCTAACTCTTCTCGCACTGATTAGGAGGGCTGAATAAAAATTTGCAGTTTTCTAATTGTCCTACTATTATTATCAATAACCTTTCTACACTGTTTTGTCATGTAAACTCATTTGCATAAACTTGGATATGGGAAAGACATGCAAATAGTGTTTCAGCTGAAAAACAAGGCAGGTTCTGCTAATTTGCATGTATTTCCCATATTCAAGTTTATGCAAATGAGTTTACACGACAAAACTGTTTAGAAAGGTTATTGAATATAATATTAGGACAGTTAGAAAACCGAAAAATTTTATGCAGCCCTCCTAAGCAGTGAGAGAAGAGTTAGCTGGTATCCAAAATAAAAAATGTACAATTGTTGTCACCCTCATGATAATGATTGGAGATGAGCGAATCGAAGCTGACGAAGTGGAATTTGTTTAGAGTTTCATGAAAAAAATCAATTTGCAATTAATAAAAATCACTAAATTCTCAAAGTTGCGATATTCGTGATTAAAATTTGCGATTCGAATGTTTGCGCCCAACATTAATCATGACCACTTGTGTGCCCAAGGAACCTAGTTTGACAGTTATACTAGCAGGTAGGCAGAATGCTGTTCATAAATAGAGTTTATATTTTTTTTTCTCAAGATAAAATATATAAAGCTCCAGGATTGAATTTGCGTCAGGCTTTAACAGAGAAAGTATTTTCTGTTAAACTAGAATATCCATAATCTCCAGAGCAATGAGTGATCAATAAAACACATTACCAGGTGATATTGTTTTACCAAATCAAACTTACGGAGATGCTCCAATTATAGAAAAAGCAACAAAGTGTATTCTATACAATAGTTATTCATTTACTTCTATTTTACAAAGTGATTCAAGCATTAAAACGCTTGGCTTCCTAATAACTGTTATAACAAGGAATAAAAGGAGAGAGAGATTCTCTTATAGACCGCTGCAAACGTCTGTCCTCTAATGGATACCAGACAGATTTGGCCACTTTATTTCAGCTGTATAACTATGGATCATATAGATCCAATATTACACTGGCACTCACACCTTAGGTGGTCTGTAATCATGTACAATCCAGTCTATAGCGTGTTTGTTAGTGTGGCTGCGGCATACTGGTGCCTCTGGCTCAATGACCCTAAGGCTGGGAACACACCTAGGAATTTTTGGATCAGGCGTTTTTTTAGGCGTTTTTGTATTTTTGCAACGCGTATTTGGGGCGTTTTTTGATTGACAGCTTACAGTTTGCAGATAAAAAAGAATCCCCACCCAGCAAAGGTGGGTGGAGATTCTGCCTTTCTGCTGTGTTTTACTACAAAAATGCGCGATCATATGCGCGTTTTTGAAGCGGAAAACGCGCATATATTCTTATATGCGCGTCCCCATGCTTTTCAATGGGTGCAAACGCTTGGGCAAACGCCCCAAAGAAGCTCATGCACAGGCGTTTGCGTTTGGCGTTTTTCAGCGCGTTCAAACGCGCTGTAAAACGCTCAAGTGTGAACCATGTCCATTGGAATACATGGGTTTTCACTTGTTGTGCGTTTTTCAGCGCGTTTGAACGCGCTGAAAAACGCTTAGGTGTGTTCCCAGGGTAAATATTTGACTTCTAATAGCACCTGATCTCCAAAAGATCAGGTGTTTTGGGATAGTATAGTTGGTAAGTAGTGTTGATCATGAATTTTCTAATTGCGAATTTTAATCGCGAATATTGGCACTTCGAGAATTCGCAAATGGTTAGAATATCGCTCAATATATTCGCAATTGCGAATATTCGGTTTTATGCGAATTTTTTATATGCAAATTTTCGCAAGCAAGAAAATAATGTTATTGCTTGCGAAAATAATGTCAGTCCTTCATCCAACATTGGATGAAGGACCTGCCGTGATGTCACAGGATCACATGGGTCACATGGTCCACTCAAATGCTTCTATGATTGGACCATGTGACCCTGTGACGTCACCACAGGTCCTCAAGCATCCAAACTATCAAGAGAGAAGACGTTCTGGGGCTCTGCGCGTACAATGGGAGAAAGGTAAGTTAACTCTTTATTATTTTTAACCCTTTAAAGCCCGGGGAACATTGCATTCTGTAATTAGAATGCGATTATTTTCCCTTATAACTATGTTATAAAGGAAAATAATAATGATCGGGTCCCCATCCCGATCGTATCCTAGCAACCATGCGGGAAAATCGCAACGCATCCGCACATGATTGCGGATGCTTGCGATTTTCCCGCATCCCCATTCACTTCTATGGGGCCTGCGTTGCGTGAAAAACGCAGAATATAGAACATGCTGCGATTTTCACGCAACGCAGAAGTGATGCGTGAAAATCACCGCTCATGTGCACAGCACCATAGAAATGAATGGGTCCGGATTCAGTGCGGGTGCAATGCGTCCTCCTCACGCATTGCACCCGCGCGGAAAACTCGCCCGTGTGAAAGGGGCCTAACAGAAATGAATGGAGCATGCTGGGAATTTTAAAGGCTTCCGTTTTGCATTCCGTGATAATTAAAATATATGGGCAAAAGAATGGATCCGTCCTTCCGTCTTATGTATTCTGTTATGTTCCGTTATAACCACGTTATAAGGGAAGGCCATAACGGAATGCATAATGCTAGTGTGAACCCACCCTCAGTCCACTCCTAATGACAGCACCTCAGATAGATATTCCAACATGTTTTGGTGGCAATTAGCGTTGAGCGCGAATATTCTAATCACGAATATCTAGAATATAGTGCTATATCTTCTTAATTACGAATATTCTAGATTTTTTCCATCACTATATAACCCTATAATCTTTTCTCATTTATTGTATGTAGTTTTTCTTTATCCTTATTATGCTATCTATTTGTTTTATAAAGTTATTATTTTACCTATCATTAATACACTTTTATTATAAACATTTTCTTACCTATTATTTTAAAATGAAATTATTACCTATAACAGACAATCACACAAAGGCTGTATGCCAAAAGCCAAGTATCTGCAAGCCAACAACCTATCCATGAGAAAGGTACAGTCAGCATACCTTACAATAGCAGCCTTGTGCACTATGTGACATTCAAAACCAGTTCTGATCTGACTGAGAATCAGTAAGCCTCAAAGTTACTTGACTTGAGATGGATGGCTTTGTGCGACCTGCGCACCTAGATCATCATCATTAGGGTGTCAAAAACTGTAAAATATGTTTTGGATGCCAGCTAACTCTTCTCGCACTGATTAGGAGGGCTGAATAAAAATTTGCAGTTTTCTAATTGTCCTACTATTATTATCAATAACCTTTCTACACTGTTTTGCATAAACTTGGATATGGGAAAGACATGCAAATAGTGTTTCAGCTGAAAAACAAGGCAGGTTCTGCTAATTTGCATGTATTTCCCATATTCAAGTTTATGCAAATGAGTTTACACGACAAAACTGTTTAGAAAGGTTATTGAATATAATATTAGGACAGTTAGAAAACCGAAAAATTTTATGCAGCCCTCCTAAGCAGTGAGAGAAGAGTTAGCTGGTATCCAAAAAAAAATGTACAATTGTTGTCACCCTAATGATAATGATTGGAGATGAGCGAATCGAAGCTGACGAAGTGGAATTTGTTTAGAATTTCATGAAAAAAATCAATTTGCAATTAATGCAAATTTCCTCACGCTTTGTGGTAATGAATCATAATTTTTCCTAAAATAGCTGCTACATGTGTGAGGACATGGTGCAAGGAACTCTGGGAAAGCAGGATGACCCATAATGCCATGCATGCAGCCAATCAGCAACCAGCCAGCCCGGTAAAGTCACAGTCCTATAAATAAGGCAGCCATCTTAGATTCTGTCATTCACAATCGTACTTTGTTCGGGACAGATGTGTATGCAGATGCTAGGGAGAGTCACAGGAAAATCCTCATTGTGAAAAAAAGTGATTTACAAGTGCAGGGAAACATTACTTGGGGATCCAGATAGTCTCATAATACAGCTCTGTCATTTCAGAAATTAGTTGTTGGGGTGCAAGTGTTATGTTGAAAAGCCTTTAGTGGCTTTTATCTGTGGAAAAAGATAAATATATACGCAGGTCAATATATACTGGAGAGTGAATCTGGATCGCACATCCTCAACACTATGCTTTTGATATAAGGACTGTCTCAGCATAATTACGTGGCATATCCGCCCAATTTGTAATACATTGTATGCTGTGCAAAAGAGGCATTAGTATACAGTTTGATCAAAGAGCATAGGCCCACTTACCACGACAAGGAAGCCTCTACAAGTGGGAAACTACACTAACCTATAAATGGCGCAGCGACCACCGGCGCCCCAGAACCGCTCCGGCAGCAGACGGCGGGACCCAGGAGCCACACAGCAACCCCACTGTGCAGCAAAGCCTCCTTGGCTCTGGGTCCCACCGCCCCACCAGCACAGCACTGAGGCAGCAATGGCAGACACGCAGCACTGCACCATGTGAACGAGTGCAAAGAGCTCACCCAGTCACAACCCTCAGGAAGTGCATCTGAGAGATAGTAGGAGTTTATAAACCCCTTGCAAACTAAGGCTAATTAAAAACACCTAGTCCAAATGGGGAGGAGTGCTGACCCCAGAGGGGGGAAAAAGAAAATAGATAATTACAATATATACTGGAGAGTGAATCTGGATCGCACATCCTCAACACTATGCTTTTGATATAAGGTTTTGAAAAAGATAAATATATACGCAGGTCACTTTTGTTATTAGTTATGCTAAAATCATTTGCAATAATTTCTGGTGAAAGAGTATAGGGCGGTTTTTCAGTAATACATTGAAAATATAAACACTGCACGTTTGAAGTCATTTCTAGTGAAAAAGTATAGGGGCTTATTTTAGTAAAAAAAGAAAAAAATATATGCACTGCACTGTAGCAGTTATTTCTGGTGAAAGCATGTAGTGGCCTATTTCAGTCCAACAAGAAATATCTCTTCTCAGGTCACTTCTGCAGTTATTTATGGTGAAAGCGTATAGAGACGTATTTTAGTAAAAAAAGAAAAATATATACGCACTGCACTGTAGCAGTTACTGTATTTCTGGTGAAAGCGTATAGTGGCCTATTTCAGTCCAACAAGAAATATCTTTTCCCAGGTCACTTCAGCAGTTATTTATGGTGAAAATGTATAGGGACGTATTTCTGTAAAAAAAGTTAAATATATACGCACTGCATTGTTGCAGTTATTTCTAGTGAAAGCGTATAGTGGCCTATTTTAGGCCAACAAGAAATATATATTCTCAGGTCACTTCTGCACTTAATTCTGGTGAAGGCGTATAGAGGCGTATTTCAGTAAAAAAATAAAAATATATACGCACTGCACTGTAGCAGTTACCGTATTTCTGGTAAAAGCGTATAGTGGCCTATCTCAGTCCAACAAGTAATATATATTCTCAGTTCAGTTCTGCAGTTATTTCTGGTGAAAGTGTATAGGGGCTTATTTCGGTACAACAAGAAAAATATATTCTCAGTTCACTGTTGCAGTTATATCTGGGAAAAGCCTTTACTGGCGTATTGAAGTAGAAAAATAAATATATATTCGCCATTCGCTGGTGCACTTATATGTAGAAAAACCCTTATTGACGTATATCAGTAGAAAAATACTAATATATTAATTGTTCACTGTTGCAGTTATATGCGGTAAAGCCTTTAGTGGTGTATTTCTGTACAAAAATCAATATATATTCAGCGTTTAGCACTGCAGTTATTTATGGGAAAGTCCTTTTTGCGGTATGGACTGAATTACCTTGTGTTGAAATTTTGTATGTACGTTTCACGCTTACGTGACGACGTCCATAAGA
This sequence comes from Bufotes viridis, assembly GCA_033119425.1. Taxonomy (NCBI): domain Eukaryota; kingdom Metazoa; phylum Chordata; class Amphibia; order Anura; family Bufonidae; genus Bufotes; species Bufotes viridis. The sequence continues at coordinate 67,037,220 of CM065592.1, forward strand.
GCGGCGCACCAATACAGATGAATACACTATGCACTAACCCTGCACACAAACAAATTCACACCAGCCCGTATCTATCTGCGGTATTGCTTACTGGACACTATGGGGACTTTTGTGCAGCACAGAAAGCTCACGAGGACTGCGTCTCGCTCTTCCAGCACGGACTTACTTCCTCCGCTTCATCCCGTTCACTTCAGATCACACCGCCTCAGGCTCCATTTTTGAAACTGACAGCCTATAACCCTCTGTTGAAAAGCCTTTAGTGGCGTATATCAATAGAAAAAGATATTCGGCGTTCAACGCTGCGGTAAAATCTTTTTTGAATTATTTTGGTGGACAAAAATCTTGTATTCAGCGTTAAGCGCTGTACTTATATGCGGTAAAATCTTTTTTGAATTATTTTGGTGGAAATACAAGTTTCCACCTCCTCCATTAACTTACTCATCTCTTCATTTTCATCAGACACACTAACTTTACACCCGCCCCCCCCCCAGCTATATTTATATATAAGTAGTGCCACCTAGGAGCGAATAAAGGTAAATGACACTGCCAGCCTGTTAAAGGGAATTACAGCATGATACCACAATACATTTGATATGTCATTTAGCAAGAGTTTAAAGTGCCCACATATAGCACATAGTGGGACACTGCATCAAGATAAATTAGGCGTGGATCAGCCAGGATTTCCACACACCAATGCCTGATGCATCAGACTAGATTATCCATGGTGCCACATCAACAATTTGACAAAAGAGACCAGTTTGCTCTGGCTACCTGCCTCAGCTACTATTCTTAAGCCACCTGGACAAGCCCTGGCTGCACCTAGACCGCCTGATCTTTACCATCTCTTTACGCCTACATTGTGGTTGTGCCCAATTTTGGTACAACCGAAGTAGGTGAGCAAAACACATATCCTTTTAAATCTGACAGTCTCTGATGTTATCACCCTATGAGCGCCTCTTTCTCCTTTTAAACAACTCCAGACTCTGTAATTGTGCCGCTCTGTGTTCTCCTCATGCTGCTTCCACCTCCAGACTCTGTCATTGTGCTGCTCTCTGGTCTCCTCATGCTGCTGCCACCTCGACACTCTGTTATTGTGCCACTGTGGCCTACTCATGCTGCTGCCACCTCCAGACTCTGTCATTGTGCCGCTCTGTGGTCTCCTCAAGCTGCCGCCACCTACAGACTCGGTCAGTGTGCCACTTGGTGGCCTCCTCATACTTCTTCTACCTCAAGACCTTGTCATTGGGCCACTCTGTGGTCTCCTCATGCTGCTTTCACTGTCAGAAGGAAGGAAAAACGAGACGCACAACGGATCCTGTCTGTGTAGCAGCTTTAAGGCCTGTATGGTCCCAACAGAATTGGCTTTTGATGCGGTAGCCACAAGCAGGAGTGGGTAGAAAACACAGAAGACATGCAAATAGTGACCCCCTCTCTTCTCTGTCAGGGGGCTTTACTTGTATAAGTGTTTAATAGAACATGTTCTGTAGACATCTATGTGAAATCAGCTGACGAGGGTGTAAAAGGAGTGCACTTCTTAACGCTAACATTAACCTGTAAGGCTGAGTTGATAATCGAGTTATTTGGTCAGTTTTGGCCCTGTGACCGCCCAAATAAGTGAAGTGTGCAGTGATTCAGTAATCTGCATGTCATAGGGGCTCACAGTATTATTTTACTACCAAAGCAGACTCCCTATGCGTGTTATTGCAAGGCACAGTGTTCTACACCACTATAAAGGCTCTCAGCAGCCAGGAAATAGCTGTTTTTTAAACGTAATTTTGCGCAAATATATTCGGATCAAATCAAATTTTCCTGGAAAAATTTAGTGAACCGGCGAATCATTTTTTTTAAAAATTTGCTCATCTCTACCAATAATGTTTATTATTTGTATTGTATAAATATACATTTTTTTACTTTTATTGTAAGTAAAGGGGGATGATTTGAATTTTTGGGCTTTTTTAAATATTTTTTAAAACTTTTTTATTTAATTTTTAAGTCATCATAGGTGACTATAACATGTAATCATTGGATGCATCTTGTGTTCTGTATTGCATATCTATGCAGTACAGAATACAAAATTTTGTATATTTCAATGCAGTCCTGCCACTTACAGGCTTGCATTGGAATATACAAGTAATTGGCTTATAAGCCTTTTCCACTCTCAGCCAGGGGGAGGCGGTCAGTTTTAGCTCACCCAGATGCGGTGGTCACATTTGACAACCACATCAGAGGGGTTAAATGTCCGTGGTCGGTACCACTGCTGATTGCAGACATTACCCACAGGTATCTGCTATGTAAAACAGCAGAAACCCAGTGGTTATGGTGCCCGCAGTACTCGTGAGCCAGCACCATCTCTAAAGACTGGACTTCTGCCTTATATGTATGGCAGATGTCTGGAAAGGGATAAAATTACTATTGACCTCGATAGAGAATAAATAGCCAGGATTTGAAATAACTCCGATCCTGCCTGTTAGCGTGGGGTGCTGACAGTATAATACAGCCACCATCGACAAGTGATAGCTGCACATCTCTTGTGCCTGCACCATCACTGTTTACTAATAGTATGATGGTTCACAGAAATGATCTGCTTGACACAACATACTATTATGGTGAATAACCTAAAGGGGTTAATTAATATTTATACTGTACGAGAGAGTTCACAAGGTATCTGCTGAGAGTTGGTTTTCTTCCCAGAAAGGTTTGTAAATTCAGCTAGAGCTGCAAAAGATCATTACAATTACCATATTTTTTTGCCCTATAAGATGTACCTGCTCATAAGACGCACCTAGGTTTTAAAGGAGGAGAGTAAGAAAAAAAATATTTTTCATTATACCTCAGATCAGACCCCCAATCAGACCTCAGCTCACATCCAATGTTAATAAGCCCCAACAACACCTCAGATCAGACCCCAATGTGAATTACCCCCAATAAGGCCTCAGATCATAGCCCCAAAGTGAATAACCCCCAGACCTCAGATCAGAGCCCCAATATAAATGAGAACCCCCCTATTCAGACCTAAGATTAGGCCCCTAATGTAAATGACCCCCAGACCTCAGATAACATCCTCATTGAGACCTCAGATCAAACTCCCAGATGTGAATGACCACCAGACCTCAGATCCTCGGATAACGGCTTCCCATTCCTCCAGGTATTAATGAGCACTTCCATAATGGAATCGCTCATTAGTATTCGCACCATAAGACTCACTAATATTTTCCCCACATTTTGGGGGCAAAAAAGTGCGTCTTATGGGGAGAAAAATACGGTAAGTAACATATGGTCCAACATTTTCACAAAATTCGCACATTGGGAGTGTTTATTCTGCTGCATATTTTTAACACCGAGTTACCTAATTAACGCTAAAATGATCTTTTAAGATACAGTAGGTTAGTGTGAATCAGACACCTGGCCACACGATCAGCGATAAAGCAAATGCTATATGCTATAATAAAATATAAAATTTAACCGGTCATAGTTTTACGCCTTCTTCTTTGACAACAGCTAAGGGGCTTAATGAGTCATCTGGTTTTCTGCAGATAATTCCTCTTATGTGCTGTAAGTACTTAACTCAGATTTCTGTATAATTTGTGTCACGGACTCTTGTGCAAGTAGACAGAAACAGTTTAAAACAATGAAAAAAAAATATGCACAGTGACACAATGAGTGGTTTGAATGGAAAAAGGAATCCATCAACTTCAGCCCTCGTATTCAAAAGCCTCAACTGATTCAAACGCTAAATCCCCTCTACCCAGCATGGAACAATTTATCAAAGAGTAGATAAATTCCTTTCTGATCCTCTACCAGCAATGGAAAATATCCCTGGATATCAGGTTCCCGGGGCACCATGAAATACTGACCTGGTCACTCATGTCAGAGAGGTATGGTTTACTCTGAGAAATGTGATGTTTCAGAGACAAATTATGATAAAAACAACAATAAAAGCACCAAAAACATTGGCATACGTGCGCTGAACTACATTGACTCTGTGTTCTACAAACATTTTTCTGAATCATTTGACACGGGAGTGTGGGTTAACGGTAAAGGGTTGTACATTAGTGGAAAGGGCAGAGTTTAAGATGCTCTGACGTGTGTCAAAAAGGTACCAAAGTAATCCAACCATTAAGCTACTTTCACACTTGCATTGTTAATCCTGGTATTGAGATCCGGCAGAGGATCTCAATACCAGAATTAAAAGGATTAGTTTTGATTTTGCACATCAGGATGCATCCATTCCGTTAGGATGTGGTTGTGTAAAATCAAAATGGACCTAAATACATTGAAAGCCAATGGGTGACTGATCACCATTGACTTACCTCAGTGCCAGATCCGTTTTTTTTTTTTGTATTTATGACCGGACACAAAACCGCAACTTGCTGCGGTTTTGTGTCCGGTCACAAAGCGGAATGCTACCGGAACAGAAGGCATCCTGATGCATCCTGAACAGATCCCTTTTCATTCAGAATGCAGGAGGACTAAACAGAAACATATTTTTTTTTCTGGTATTGAGATCTCAATACTGAAAAAAACAAACGCAAGTGTGAAAGTAGCCTTAGTTAGTGTAAAGTTAGACAAAAGCGTCTAAAGATGTGTAAAATGTATTATCCAGCATTGGCCACATTAGTAAATCATTCTGGAGCATCATAAGACTATTTAGGCTACATGCACACGACAGTTGTTTTTCTCGGCTTCCGTTTCAGTTTTTTTTGCGGATAGGATAGGAACCCATTCATTTCAATGGGTCAGCAAAAAAATGCTAACAGTTCATCCATTTGTGTTCTGCGTCCGTTGTCCGTGTTTCCCTTCAGCAAAAAAAGTAGTGCATGTCCTACTTTTTTCTTATTTGTAGACGAGGATAGGCATTTATTACAAAGGATCTATGAAAACAAAGAAATCCTCCCAAAAAAACTGATGGATCGTCAGTTTTTTTGCGGATCCCGATTTGCGGACAGCAAAATACAACTGCCGGGTGCATGTAGCATTAGTCTAAGAAGGTAATGTCACAAGATAGAAACCGCTCTACTCTCAGATAGGTGCTCCTTCGACCATTACAGCAGATGCAGACTTATTTTAATGCACCAATAACTGTTTCAGTGCTCCACACTTTGATATTATTTGTTTCTCCTATATTGCTCGTCTCCCTTATAGCTGTTAAACCGAAAGGGGCGAAACAATAGTGAAGCACTGCAAAAGCTGTTCCTTATCATCTTTTCTATTATACTCACAAGGTTTAAAAGAGTCAAAGGGACTCATAGGCTTAACAAATATAAAGACTGGTTGCCCGTCTAACACCCAGGGCATCTCTGTCACGAGGGTGACAGTCGGGCAACTGGTCTTTTTATTTGTTATGCCTATGACCTTTTCAAACCTTGTGAGTATAATAAAAAAGCTGATAAGGAACATCTTTTGCGGTGCTTCACTATTGTTTCGCCCCTTTCATTTCGCTGAGGGCAGCGCTGTTTCTATCTTGTGAAGCTGAACTAAGTGTGAACAGGACACACCAAACCCGTAACCTGCAGTGCTAAAAGTAGGATTGACAAGATCGTAATGTACCAATCTGGGACTTTTTCCTCTCATTTTCTGGTATATCTGTCATCAGTTGTGCAGTTTTTTTTGTTTGTTGTTTGCAAAAAATTTACAAAATGACTTACAGCATTAGTTTAATCACATTTCTTATGACGAAGGCTGCATTAGTTTGTACACCACCAGGGGACTGAAGTACACAGGCAATTTTTTGTGACTTTTTGCTTTTTGTGTCTGTTTGGTTTAAGCCAGCTGTTTTGCTGACACTTTTATAAAAAGTTGGGCATCATTTTTTTAAATTAATCACACAAATGTGGTCATTTACCATCTCCCTACGCCAGTTTTCTGGAGAAAAAAAAGTCCCAAACCGCATGTTTGCAACTTTTTAAACACCACTGCAACTAAATTCAGTGGCAAGTGGTGTTTCTCTGCTGTGCTTGTCACTTTCATGAAGAGGTGAGGGAAGGGTGGGAAGGTGCATGGCCAGCGGGCCCCGCTAATTTATCATCTTCTTTTTTTGTGTAAATGAAGCCTGAACTCAGAGCTGCCATAGATTAGTTTAGGCACACAGATTGCCAAAGGATGTGCCTAAAAACACAGTATGATGAGGCCTGTTCCTTGCCGTAAATTAAGTGTATGCTCCTACAGTACAGAGATATCAAAACACACCAGTCTTGATTAATCTCCCCCAAAATACCTATAGATTTTTCAGTCTAAAGGCTAATTATACTTATTACAAAGGCAACTGAAGTAAACTTGCAACTTTTTTGCTATTTTTTGCAAAAAATTGCAATGTTGTATCTGACTGAAAATATAGATCTGCCCACAAAACATTTGGGGTCATTTATTTTTAACTGTTCATTTTGCAAAGGAACAGTTAAAAATGAAAGGCGGAATCTGATTGGTTGTTTTGGGCAACTAAGCCAGTTCTACTTTACACCAGTTTGATAAATTACCCCAATTGTGCTGTTCTTTAGTAAATGTAAACTGCTGGGCATGGCGCAACTTATCTTAAAATGACAAAAATACATAATAACCTTGATGTAAATCTCTAGGTCACCAACAAAATTGGCAAATATATCTCCACTTTCCTGGCACAGTGAACTTGATACATTAACCCCGAAGTATATGGTGTCTAAATATTGTACAAGATTACTATATCTGCCCCACAGTGTTTGCCTTTTTTTATTTTAGGTGTTTAATTATTTTTTTTGTGTGAATTCCGGCTGTGTGGGGACCAGGAGTGCTGCGGGTGTCGGGGAGCTAGGTAAGTACATTGTGTGTGAGGGGCCCGGGCAGTAGGGAAGACATTTCAGGGGTCAGATAACCCCTTTAAAGTAACCAGTCATTCTACTACATAGTGAATAGTGTTGAGCGCGAATATTCACATAGCGAATTTTTTTAGTGAATATCGGCACTTTCGCTAATTCGCGAATATTGTGAATATAGCGCTATATATTCGCTATTTCGAATATTCATTTCCAACTTTCCTACTTCCCAAAAGTAGTTCTACATAATACATTCGTCAATCGTCATCTTCTTCTAACAAGCCAACCATAGTAAACCAGGTCAAAGTTTAAATCGAATATGGACTATAGCAACGAATATGGAATATAGCAGTGCTAAGTTGAAATCGCAATGAGATTACCTCAAGTTATATTAATCGCATTGTGATTTCAACTTAACACTGTTATATTCCATATTCGTTAATTCTAGCCTAATATGTAATATAGCAGTGCTAAGTTGTAATCGCAATGCGATTAATATAACTTGAATTAATCGCATTGCGATTTAAACTTAGACCTGGTTTACTATAGTTGGCTTGGTAGAATTAGCGAATTCCTCAAACGAAGATAACAAAGTATTCTCCATCTTTGTTTTAGCTACCTATTCGTCAACTTCGCTAATTCTAGCAATCAAATAGGAAGGTTGACTATAGAGACAGCTGTGTTTAACTCGCTATGCGATTATATTACTTTGCTTTTTTTAAATAAATAGAATAATTATAATACTTGATAATTATTATAATTATTCTATTTATTTAAAAAAAATATAATAATATAATCGCATAGGGAATTCAACCCAGCTGTCTCTATAGTCAACTTTCCTATTTGATTGATAGAATTAGCGAAGTTGACGAATAGGTAGCTAAAACGGAGATGGAGAATACTTTGTTATCTTCGTTTTGAGGAATATGACGAATACATTCGTCATATTCGCTAATTCTAGATATCAAACCAATAGGAGAGTAGCCTTAAGTTACTGTACAATCGCAATACGCGATTATTTAAATCGCATATTAATCGCGATATTGACAAATATTCATTTTCGACGAGTATGAAACGAATATTCTTTCGAATATTCACAAATTTCGTCGACATCGAATATGGCACCTGAGAAAGGTTATCAGTATAAGGGCTCATGCACACGACCGTATATATTTTGAGGTCCACAAAAAAAAGGACCCGCAAAAAATACGGATGACGTCCGTGTGCATTCTGTATTTTGCGGAACGGAACAGCTAGCGATTAAAAGAACAGTTACTATCCTCGTCGGTAATGTGGAAAATAATAGGACAGGTGTTGGGAGCGAATATTCAAATGGCGAATATTAATCTAGGCACTTAGAGAATTCGCGAATATTTAGAATTTAGTGATATATATTCATAATTTCGAATATTCTAGATTTTTTTTTCATTAGTAACCTCCCTTCTTCAAATTTTATCTCTTTCCGATAAAACGTCCTGAGTGTAAAACATGTTTATCATGCCATTAATAGACTTTCATATGTTCTGTATGGATGGAGAAGGCCTGCAGAATCATGACTAGTGATGAGCGGCAGGGGCAATATTCAAATTCAGTATATTTTGCAAATATTTGGGCGAATAGTCGTTATAAATTTGCGAAATCGAGAATCTTCAATGTAATATGCGAGTATTGCGCGTGCAATACAGGCGTGGGTCACTATTGCTACATTTTTCAAGCTGCTAGTAGTGTTGAGCGCGAATATTCAAATAGCGAATTTTAATCGTGAATATAGCAACTTTGAGAATTTGCGAATATTTTGAATATAGTGCTATATATTCGTAATTTTGAATATTCTAGATTTTATTTTAATCAGTAACCTCCCTTCTTGCTTGTGGGCCAATGAGAAGGCTGCAGTGTCTTTGTCTGAGCTAAGCAACATCCCTAGCAACCAATAGGAAAGTTCCCTACCCCTTACTATATAAGAACCTCCCCAGAAACCATTTTCTACAGTTTTTTAAAGTTCTGAGAGAGACAACAGTGTCATTGCTGTGCTCTGTGCTTTCCTGTGTCACATTACATTACATAGATATTAAGATTGCTTATATATATATAATACAGATAGTTAGTGGGAGATAGTAGGTTATATCCTGATATAGTGTAGCTGTTCCAGTGTGTTAGGTACTGTGATAGGTTCTGCTTTCCATACATACATGCAGACCTGCTAAAATGTGAAGTGTCACGTATTGCACCAAAATATTGGCATCATTAGTGCTGATTATCGCAATCGCGAATATATTGGAGCACTGTAACTGCATATAAAGCCATTTTTAATGTTCTGCTGTGCCAACCATTTTCTTCAGACTCAGGAAACTTCTAGCAGCTTGGAAAATGAAGCAATAGTGACCCATGCCTGTATTTCACATCGCATTATGCGAATATTACATTGCCGATTTTTTGCAATCAAGAAAATAATCTTGAATTTGCGAATTCGTGAATATATGATGAATATTAGCCAAATATTTGTGAAATATAGTGAATTTGAATATAGCCCCTGCCGTTCATCATTAAATAGGACATTTTCTATTTTTTTGCGAAACGGAAATACGAACATACAAAAACAGAATGCACTTGTTCCCGACCATCTTCCTGTTTAAATGAGCTGCCAAATGCTGCATGTAATTAATGATTAGCGGTGGAGTTTGAATATGGGGATGGAAAATACCCTATCTAATTTGATTGCAAGAATTGGTGTCTGCATTTTTGCAGGTTTGGCATATACTGTTTAAGAACTATGTACTTATACTATAATATGTTGTAGTCACTTTCTACATATCATCAACGGTGCTGTTGCTTGTGGAAAATCTGCACAGTTGCCCATAGCAGTGTTGATCGAGCATCAATGTGCTTGTGTGCTCAGGACTAACACTTTACGATGCTCGGGTGCTCTACAGAGCACCCGAGCACAATGGGAGTCCCGAGCATTAAACCAGGCACCCCCTGCTCTGAAGAAGTGAGGGTGTCGGGATTCTAGTTTGGCTTAGGAGTCCCTGCTCTGACTCCATATATAGCTATGTCCATATATGGAGTCAGTGCTTGGGGACACCCCAGTGTATTTAAATCTAATTTCTGAAAAGTCTCTGCCTGGATTCGAACTCACAGCTTCTACACCACAGCCAATAACTTTAACCACTACACTATGTAGCTACATGGCCATTTACTTAATAAAAATAATAAAAATTAGACTTCTGCTGTATAGGAATACTTACTAGTAGTAACTATTCCTATACAGCAGAATTCTCATATTATTTTTTTTTTTAGCAAGAGGCCATGCAGCTGTATAGTGTAGTGGTTAAAGTGCTTGGCTGTGATGTAGAAGCTGTGTGTTCAAATTTCAGAAATAGAGATTAAATTAATATATTTTATATTTCTTAGTAACTGGAGAAAATGTATGGCATAAAATAAATGTGTAATTACATATATATATATATATATATATATATATATATATATATATAATCATATTTCTAATATGTATGACCGGTAGCGATACATTCTGGACTGGTAGCGATGGTCCAACAAGTTGGAGAGCCAGAAGTCACCCCTCTGCCGAATGGTGACAATTCGGCTGTCACTACGCAAGCGAGCATGCATCGGGCCATTTGTGCAAGTGACTCGGAGGGACTCCCTGCCTCCATCTCCACTGCGTACTGCCACGGTGTGTCTGGGTCCTCTGTCTCATCTTCCTCATCGCTCTGTATCTCCTCTGGATGCTTCTTATCCTCCTCTTCTGTCAGCTGAGTAGACAAACCACCCATTTCTCTACACATTACCTGTGCTCCAATGTCCTCCTCCCCATCCTCCTCCTCTTCCAGTTCAGCCTCTACAGGGCTTATGTGGCCGTGAGATCTAGGCACCACGTCTCCAGTCCCCTGACCAGCCATTGTTACCACCATCTGTTCCAGGACATGAAGCAGTGGAATGACGTTGTTCATCCCGTACTCCTGGTGACTGACAAATAACGTGGCTTCCTTAAAGGGCCTGAGCAAACAGCAGGTGTCACGCATGAGCTGCCACTGGCTGGCATCGACATTACACAGGGGAGTACTCCTATCTACTTGCATCATCAAGAAATCGTTTATGGCCTTTCTCTGTTCGTATAGTCGGTCCAACATATGGAGGGTGGAATTCCAAAGGGTGGAAATGTCAAATATCAGCCTATGTAGGGGGATGCCGTTCTGCCGCTGCAGCTTAAGGAGGGTGTGCTTTGCGGTTTACAAGTAGCTGAAGTGCATGCAAAGTTTCCTGGCCATTGTTAGGATGTCTTGCAGATGGGTGGAAGACTTCAGGAACCGCTTCACAACCAGATTGAACACATGTGCCATGCAAGGCGCATGGCTCAGCCTTCCTTGACTTAGCGCTCCTGTTGTCTATCACCATGGTTTCGATTTTGAGTTATCTGAGAGAAAGCCAGGATTTGATTTCTCGATGAAGGACACGGAGCAGTTCCTCCCCTGTGTGACTCCGTTCACCCAGGGAAACGAGGTGCAGAATAGCGTGACACAGTCGTTCCCTGCACATGTGGTATGCTGGAGGGGCACTGTGAAATGTCTCTGCAGTGGAGGCAGAGGACATGGTGGAAGATGAGGAGGCAGAGGTGGACATTGTCGCAGGACCAATGCCGTGAAAATGTGGAGGCGTAAGCGCCTTGACCTGGCCAATTTGCTAGTGTGGCTCTGCAGGAACCACATTTACCCCGTGGGCTGTAAAAGACATGTACTGTGCCTTACCATAGTTTCAGCTCCACACATCGGTGCTGCTGTACACTGTGGCAGACACCGACAGGCGCAAGCACTGGCCCACCTTCTGTTCTACAAATTAGTGCAGGGCTGGTACTGCCTTTTTGGCAAACAAATGACAGCTTGGGACTCTCCACCTTGGCTCGGCACAAGCCATCAGTTCCCCGGACAGAAGCACGTTCAGCTTCTGTGCCGTTGGATGCGTGCACGTATACTGGTGTCTCTTGGCAATTGCTTCGGTGATTGATTGCTGACTGAATGACTGACAAGGAGGAGGAGGAGCAGAAGCAGCTGGACCAGCAGAAGATAGGAACGTCAGACAGCTCCCTTCGGCTGAGGTGGTGGAGCCTTGACTGCCTGAAACCCGGTGCATGCCACTGGGTGATGCAGCGGTTGCTGCGGCAGGCTGGACCACCACATCGGAGCCACGGTTTTCCCAGGCCACTGTATGGTGATGCTGCATATGTTGATGCAGGGCCGTAGAGCCAACATTTGCACTCTGGCTACGCTTCATCTTCTGGCCACAGATTCAACATAACATATTGACTTCTACGAAATCCAGAACCACAGATTGGTGAAGTGGCAGCCTCATGAGGAGACCACAGAGTGGCCCAGTGACATAGTTGTGAGGTAGCAACAGCATGAGGAGACCACAGAGTGGTGAGGTGGCAGCAGCATGAGGGGACCACAGATTGGCACAGTGAGATAGTGGTGAGATGGCAGCAGCATGAGGAGAACACAGAGTGGTGAGGTAGCAACAGCATGAGGAGATCACAAAGTGGCCCAGTAACATAGTGTTAAGGTGGCAGCAGCGTGAGGAGACCATAGAGTGACCCAGTGACATACAGTAGTGTTGAGGTGGCAGCAGCATGAGGAGACCACAGAGTAATGAGGTGTCAGCAGCATGAGGACCCAACACAGTGGCCCAGTGACAGTGTTTGGGAGGGGGAGGGCAATGCCCGTACCAGCTGAAGATGGTAGGTGGCAGTAGGAGCAGCAGGTGTGGCATCAGGCGGGTGGCAGCAACAGAACAGTAGCTAAAGCGGGTAGATAGAAGAAACAGGTGTCTTTTGTCAAAGTGTAGGTGTGGCACCATGGATGATCTAGTCCAGGCATGCTCAACCTGTGGCCCTCCAGCTGTTATAAAACTATAACTCCCACAATTCCCTGCTGCAGGCTGCTCGGGAATGCTGGGAGCTGTAGTTTTGTAACAGCTGGAGGGCCGCAGGTTGAGCATGCCTGATCTAGTCTGATGCTTCAGGCACTGGTGTTTGAAAACCCTTGCTAATCTACGCCTGATTCATCTTTACAAAGGTCAGTTTCTCCACATTTTGAGTGGACAGGCAAGCTTTCCCTTGGGTAACTATGGCCCCGCCGCACTAAACACCTGCTGTGATGCCACATTGCTGGCTGGGCAAAAAATCTTGTCCAGGGTAAACTCGGACAGTTGCGGCTACAAATCGAGTTTGGCTGCCCAGTAATCCAGGGGATCTGCGATGTGGGGTGGCAAGGTGCACTCCAAGTATGCCACAACCTGCTGGTTCAGGTTCTGCTTTATGTCTAGCTTATGCTGCTGGTGGTGAGTAGTTTCTTCAGTAGGCGGGTGAAGAACACTGCTTATCAGCGACTCTAGACCTAAGTTGTTGCTGATAGAGCTCGAACTGCTCCTGACCACCTCCATCAGCAGCCATAGCTGTAGGAATGTGAGTGCAGAGGGCCCCCCCGGGTCAGACTGGCGTGAGGATGGACGATGGCGCGCATAGGCCTGCGGCCAACTGACCACATGGGATGTCTCGATAGTAGTTCAATTTGTCCGCCCTCTCAGCGGGTGTAAAAAAGGACCCCAGTTTCCACCGGTAGCAAGGGTCTAATATGGTGGAAAACCAGTAGTCATCCCTCTGCAGAATGGTGACAATTCGGCTTTCACTACGCAAGTAAGTGAGCCTGCAGCTCGCCATTTGCGCAAATGACTCTGAGGGACTCCCTGCCTCCATCTCCACTGCATACTGCCATGGTGTGTCTGGAACATCTGTATCTGTAGCTCCTCCGGCTGCTCCTCCTCTCCTGTCACCTGTGTAGAAAAACCACCCATTTCTCTACGCATTGCTTGTGTTCGAATGTCTTCCTCCTCCTCTAGTTCAGTCCCCACCAGGCTCATGTGGCTGTGAGATGTAGTTGACACACTCTTGTCCCCTGGTGAGCCATTAGCAGCAACTTATTTATAGAAAAATGGTATTAGTGATAGACGAAACAGAAATAAAAGAAATAAAAGAAATAACATACAGTCACAATCGTGTGGGCACAGTTGCACAGGCAGCACAGGTGCAGAAATAGGATTAATTTGCAGTATTCTATCTGAGCCATCCAACACTCACTGCTCACCTTGCGTCCCCCCCACTCCCTCAGTCTTGAGGAACAAAATATGATTATTATCATCTACCATTACCCACTGAGTGATTGATCCTACCTCCACCAACTAAATTCACTCTAACATTATTTCTTTCTCACGGGGACTGGCGCCTCGATTGGTGTGTTTTTTCTGTGACCAAACACGGTCTCACCCACCGTGCCACCGTCACTTACTCTTCTTAACATCAAAGTTACACAGGGGAGTACCGCCTATATCATTAAGAAATCGTTTATGGCCTTTCTCTGTTCATAGACTAAACAAAAGCAATGACAGGTGCACTCTGCGATAAGTGCAGGATGTGCTCCCCTATATACAGGGAGTGCAGAATTATTAGGCAAGTTGTATTTTTGAGGATTAATTTTATTATTGAACAACAACCATGTTCTCAATTAACCCAAAAAACTCATTAATATCAAAGCTGAATATTTTTGGAAGTAGTTTTTAGTTTGTTTTTAGTTTTAGCTATTTTAGGGGGATATCTGTGTGTGCAGGTGACTTTTACTGTGCATAATTATTAGGCAACTTAACAAAAAACAAATATATACCCATTTCAATTATTTATTTTTACCAGTGAAACCAATATAACATCTCAACATTCACAAATATACATTTCTGACATTCAAAAACAAAACAAAAACAAATCAGTGACCAATATAGCCACCTTTCTTTGCAAGGACACTCAAAAGCCTGCCATCCATGGATTCTGTCAGTGTTTTGATCTGTTCACCATCAACATTGTGTGCAGCAGCAACCACAGCCTCCCAGACACTGTTCAGAGAGGTGTACTGTTTTCCCTCCTTGTAAATCTCACATTTAATGATGGACCACAGGTTCTCAATGGGGTTCAGATCAGGTGAACAAGGAGGCCATGTCATTAGATTTTCTTCTTTTATACCCTTTCTTGCCAGCCACGCTGTGGAGTACTTGGACGCGTGTGATGGAGCATTGTCCTGTATGAAAATCATGTTTTTCTTGAAGGATGCAGACTTCTTCCTGTACCACTGCTTGAATAAGGTGTCTTCCAGAAACTGGCAGTAGGACTGGGAGTTGAGCTTGACTCCATCCTCAAACCGAAAAGGCCCCACAAGCTCATCTTTGATGATACCAGCCCAAACCAGTACTCCACCTCCACCTTGCTGGCGTCTGAGTCGGACTGGAGCTCTCTGCCCTTTACCAATCCAGCCACGGGCCCATCCATCTGGCCCATCAAGACTCACTCTCATTTCATCAGTCCATAAAACCTTAGAAAAATCAGTCTTGAGATATTTCTTGGCCCAGTCTTGACGTTTCAGCTTGTGTGTCTTGTTCAGTGGTGGTCGTCTTTCAGCCTTTCTTACCTTGGCCATGTCTCTGAGTATTGCACACCTTGTGCTTTTGGGCAAACTGGTGGCAAGTGGCATCTTGGCAGCTGCACGCTTGACTTTTCTCAGTTCATGGGCAGTTATTTTGCGCCTTGTTTTTTCCACACGCTTCTTGCGACCCTGTTGACTATTTTGAATGAAACGCTTGATTGTTCGATGATCACGCTTCAGAAGCTTTGCAATTTTAAGAGTGCTGGATCCCTCTGCAAGATATCTCACTATTTTTGACTTTTCTGAGCCTGTCAAGTCCTTCTTTTGACCCATTTTGCCAAAGGAAAGGAAGTTGCCTAATAATTATGCACACCTGATATAGGGTGTTGATGTCATTAGACCACACCCCTTCTCATTACAGAGATGCACATCACCTAATATGCTTAATTGGTAGTAGGCTTTCGAGCCTATACAGCTTGGAGTAAGACAACATGCATAAAGAGGATGATGTGGTCAAAATACTCATTTGCCTAATAATTCTGCACTCCCTGTATATGCACAACCACATGTGGGTTTGAGCATATCCTGCCTGTTTAACACCACGTTTTCTAATGGTTTGTACTTGCTCTGTTCATATAATCGGTCCAGCATATGGAGGGTGGAATTTCAACGGGTGGAAACGTCGCATATCAGCCTATGTTGGCTGGATGCCGTTCTGCCTCTGCAGCTGAAGAAGGGTGTGCTTTGCGTTGTACGGGTGACTGAAGTGCATGCAAAGTTTCCTGGCCATTTTCAGGATGTCTTGCAGATGGGGTGAAGACTTCAGGAACCACTTTACAACCATATTGAACACGTGCGCCATGCAGGGTGCATGGTTAAGCCCTCCTTGATTCAGCATCGACACCATGTTCTTTCCATTGTGATTCACCATGGTACCGATTTTGAGTTGTAGAGGAGAAAGCCAGGATTCGATTTCTTAATGAAAGACGCGGAGCAGTTCCTCCCCTGTGTGACTCCGTTCGCCCAGGCAAACTAGGTGCAGAACAGCGTTACACCGCCGTGCCCTGCACATATGGTATGCTGGTGGAGCACTGTGAATTTTCCCTATAGTGGAGGATGAGGAGGCAGAGGCCGACATTGTCGCAGGACCAACGACGTGAGAACATGGAGACGGAAGTGGCGTCACCTGGCCAAGTTGCTGGTGTGGATGGGCAGCAACGACATTTACCCAGTGTGCCGTAAAGGACGTATATTGTCCTTGACCTTAGTTACAGCACCACACAACGGCACTGGCGTGCACTTTGGCAGACACCGACTGACTCAAGGACTGTCACACCTTCTGTTCTACATATGTGTGCAGGGCTGGAACTTCATTTTTTGCAAATAAATGACAGCTTGGGACTCTCCACCTTGGCTCGGCACAAGCCATTAGTTCTCTGAAAGGTGCAGAGTCCACCATTAGGAAAGGGAGGGACTGCAGCACCAGCAACTTCGCCAGGAGCGCGATCAGCTTCTGCGCCATTGGATGAGTGCACGCATACTGTTGTCTCTTGTCAATCGCTTCGGTGATCGATTGCTGACGAAGAGTGGGAGCAGCAGGAGCATCAGAACCAGCAGATGATGGGAAGGACAAAGCTCCCTTCGGCTGAGGTGGTGTAACATTGACTGCATGAAATTGGGTGCGTGCCATTGGGTGATGCAGTGGTTGCTGCGGCAGGCTGGACCACCACATCGGAGCTTCAGTTCTCCCAGGCCACTTTACGGTGATGCTGCATGTGTTGATAAAGGGCCATGGTGCCAACATTGGCACCCTGGCCACGCTTCACCCTCTGCCCACAAATTCGGAAAATGGCCATATTCACCTCCTCTGGCCACCTAGCAAACAATTGCCACGCCGTCGAGTATGGCATTTAGCCCCAACAATCCACGCTGACTGCATGCTACCGCTGCCTCCATGAACCCCTGCACCGCTACTTTCTGGGCCAGAAGGCTCCTGGGCCGAAGCAGGGGGTCTCCCCTGGGCATGTTTGGCTCCCAAGCTCCCACTGCTGCCACCCTCCTGACACAGCCACGCTACCACCCTGCTGGCTCAGCCGCTGCCTCACACGAAAGCTGCCACCCTTTTCTCCTGATGATGATGATGAGACCCCTTCTTCACCCGGCTCCCAAGTGCAATCGGCTACATCATCATCATCTGCTACTGTCTGCATGTCACTGATGTCCCCCTCAACGGTCTCATGGCCAGGAGCCTGACCCCTCGCAACACCTGCTCCCACCGTCACTACTTACCCGCCTACCGGAGGAAGCGGCAGATGTCTCTTCCGGAACTTGTTTGGTCAGTAGAGCCGAGCCTATGGCATATAATACTTCTCGTGCTCAGGGAACTGAAAATGACAGAGGGAGGTTGAAGACAGGTGCGGGAACAGGGCCTGCTCCTGTGCCATGCCAACTAAGCGTCATGTCAGAGGAACTCACCAACTCTTGGCTGGGGGTGTCTGATGTCACCGAGTCAACCATTTAAGCACTGCTGGGTTGCTAGTCAAGACACGACCGCTAGATGACACCGGGAGCTCAGGGCTCTCGCTAAAACTCCTTTTTGCCACCCCCTTCTTCTGCTTCCTGTGACAGAAACATTTTGGCCACTGCCAGTTCCCTTTGAAGTGATATACTCTAATAAAATAATTAAATTAAAATTAAAATAATACCCTCCAAAAAAGGCTGTAGTACAATGTAACTTCACCGCAGAACAGCAATTATTTAAGACGTATTTTTTTTCCTATTAATACCCCCCCAAAAATGAAATATAACAATCACAATTCATCGCAGAACGGCTAATTGGAGGTACGTATATTTCCTCTTAATACACCATGTAAATGGCTGTCGTACAATATAACTTCACCGCTGAACAGCAATTAAGACATATATTTTTTCCTTTTTTTTCCCAGTAATACACCCCCCAAAAAAAGTAAAACAATGTAAAATCAACGCAGAAACAGCGAATAGGACATACGTATCTTTCCTATTAATATCCCCCTTAAATGGCTGTAGCACAATGTAACTTCACCACTGAATGGCAATTAAGACATATTTTTTCCACTTTTTTTCCTATTAATACACCCCCAGAAAATGTAAAACAATATAAAATCAACGCATAACTGCTAATAAGACGTACATATCTTTCCTATTAATACACCCCGTAAATGGCTGTATAACACTGAACTTTCACCCCAAACACAAGCAAGGTTTGCTGGAATTACTGATACTGTATATCATATAGTGCAAACAACCTAAAAGTAGCAGTATAACACTAATTTGGTCTTCCAATTAGTGCAGCAAGGTGTAATAGAATTGCTCCTATTACCCAGGCTGTACACTCTCCTATTGCACCCTGTTTTCCTTTTATAGTGTAGATGATGCCTCCCTATCCTTTCTCGACACTTTGAATAATCTTTCCCTGAACTTGCAAATAGATTTTTCAGCAAAATGAAGTCTTTCCTAGCACTGTCCCTAGCGCCTGCTGACATTTCTCCCTACACTAATCACACAGGAAAATGGCAGAATCCAAGATGGCTGAGTCTATTTATAGGGCTGTGACATCACAGGGGCTGGCTGGCTGCTGATTGGCTACATTCATGGCATTGTGGGTGATCCCTCGTTCCCAGAGTTCTTTGCGCCATGTCCTAGCTAGTGATGTCGCGACCATAAAATTTTCCGTTTGCGAATGGCGACGCGAACTTCCGCAAATGTTCGCGAATGGGAGAACCAGGCGAACCACCATAGACTTCAATGAGCAGGCGAATTTTAAAACCCACAGGGACTCTTTCTGGCCACAATAGTGATGGAAAAGTTGTTTCAAGGGGACTAACACCTAGACTGTGGCATGCCGTAGGGGAATCCATGGCTAAACTACCATGGAAAATTATGTAGTGGACGCAGAGTCGGGTTTTAATCAATAAAGGGCATAAATCAACTAACATTCCTAAATTGTTTGGAATAACATGCTTTAAAACATCCAGTGTGTGTATACGATCAGGTATGATGTTGTATCGATCAGGTAGTGTAAGGGTTACGCTCGCTTCACAGGCATTGACAGATCAAACTCCCCTTTTAATGCACCGCAAACAACCGCAAACAGTCCGTTTGCACAACCGCAAACTCCCCATTTGCACAAGGTTGGATACCAAGCTAGCCATGTCCCGGTGATGTCATTGAAGGTTTCTTCCTCCACCCAGCCACGTACAACACCAAGGGTCCCCGAAAGGTGAATTGAATTGATTTTACGAACGGGGAGATGGTTAAAAAAACGCTGGCTCCCTCCCCTTTGTTTTAATCCATGGTCACTGCGTCTGCGCCGTGCAATTTACCCTCACACCCGATATGAGTGTTATTATCTGTAGTTCTCTTCTCATCAGTTTAATCCCTGTTACGTCCCCAATCTGGGGTCCATTTATTGAATTGATTTTTCGAACGGGGAGATGGTTAAAAAAACGCTGTCTCCCTCCCCTTTGTTTTAATCCACGGTCACTGCGTCTGCGCCGTGCAATTTACTCTCACACCCGATATGAGTGGTATTTTCTGTAGTACTATTCTCATCAGTTTAATCCCTGTTACGTCCCCTATCAGGACGTGTATTAAATGGATTTTAGACAACCGCAAACAGTTGTCAAAAGTTGACAAACTTCTTTGCAGAAATGTGATTTATCTGTGTGCGTCTTTCTTGTTACTTCCAATTTGGGGCACTGCGCGTGTGCCGTGCAATGTACTCTGCCACACGGTATGAGTGGTGTGTTAACTAGTACTATTCTTATCAGTTTAATCCCTGTTACGTCCCCAATCTGGGGTCCATTTATTTAATTGATTTTTCGAACGGGGAGATGGTTAAAAAAACGCTGTCTCCCTCCCCTTTGTTTTAATCCACGGTCACTGCGTCTGCGCCGTGCAATTTACTGTCACACCCGATATGAGTGGTGTCTTAACTAGTACTATTCCTATCAGTTTAATCCCTGTTACGTCCCATATCAGGGATTGCCTTTTGTGAAAACATTTTTAGGCCGGGTACCTTCGACTGCCTTCACAGTGACAGACCAAACTCTCATACACCAAACTGAATTGAATTGAAAGTCAGCCTGACATGACACACACTGGCAGCTGGCAAGCAACTGAAATTAGACTAAAGTGTAAAAATTAAATGCCTTATTTATCGGCAAGCTACTGTGCCACCCGGTATGAGTGGTGGGCACTGGCAGTGGGCACACTACAGTCTGTGGAAGTCGGCCTGACACACACTGGCAGCAGGCAAGCAACTGAAATTAGACTAAAGTGTAAGAATGAAATGCCTTATTTATCGGCAAGCTACTGTGCCACCCGGAATGAGTGGTGGGCACTGGCAGTGGGCACACTACAGTCAGTGGAAGTCAGTCTAACACACTGGCAGCAGGCAAGCAACTGAAATTAGACTAAAGTGTAAAAATTAAATGCCTTATTTATCGGCAAGCTACTGTACCACCCGGTATGAGAGGTGAGCACTGGCAGTGGGCACACTACAGTCTGTGGAAGTCGGCCTGACACACACTGGCAACAGGCAAGCAACTAACCTTAGATTAAAGGGTAAAAATTAAATGCCTTTTTTTATGCAAAGTCCTGTGCCACACGGTATGACTGGTGGGCACCGGCAGTGGGCACACTACACTCTGTGGGCCTGCAGCTCCTCACACACGGGCAGGCCAGGCAACTGCAATATATATATGGAGAAAAAATAAATAAAAGCAGACTAATGTAGCAGCCCTAAAAAGGGCTTTTTGGGGTGCTGTCAGGACGCTGTCCTTACAGCAGAGATCAGATGAGTCTTTCGGGACTGGAGTGGACACTGAATACACTAGCCTAGCTATCGATTTCCCTATTAAATCAGCAGCAGATACACTGTTCCTCCTCTCACTAAGACTGCAGCTTCCGAATGAATCTAAAATGGATGCTGTCCAGGAGATGGGAGGGTCCGGGAGGGAGGTTATGCTGCTGATTGGCTGGAATGTGTCTGCTGACTGTGAGGTACAGGGTCAAAGTTTGATGATGTATAGGGGGCGGAACGAACATCGCATATGTTCGTCCGACGCGGCGAACGCAAACAAGCTATGTTCGCCGGCGAATAGTTCAGACCATCTCTAGTCCTAGCACGTGCAGCAGCCATTTTTTGGAAAAAATGCAATTTGTTACCACAAAGCATGAGGAAATTCGGCTTCGGTAGAAATCAAATTTTTCCTGAAATTCGGATCGAATTCCACTTCGTCAACTTCGATTCGCTCATCTCTAGTTATCTTTGTGTAAAGTGTGAAAATTGTCCTGGCTATTAGAAGTGCAAAATGTGCAAAAACTGCAACGAAAGGTACACAGTATGTATTATTATTATTATTATTATTATTAAATTTGATTTATTCTCTCTAACTAAATTGTCCAGTTTTTAATTTTATTGGTTCAAAATGTCATATTAATAATAAATGTGGGTTAAAAAGTTTGTAATGAACACCCATTGAAACTTCTGAGAGCTGCGTGTGTGTTGTTGTACACACAGTCATCCACAGGCACTGTGTATTGCTTCATTTTACAGGTGTCGCACTGTAGGAGAACTGAACACAGTTTCTTGTACTGATCACTAGAGTCCTCCACAGCAGAGAACTCTTCATGGGGAGCCTTTTAATAATAAAGGGCTTTTTGTGTATGACATAGGCATACGCCTATGGCAGACCTGAGTGCCTTTGTCAGGACCCCTGGGCTCTAATGGAAACCCATCAGCACCCTGCTATTTGCGTAGGTGTTGCATCTAAGAGGTAAAATAGTATGTCACCTACATTTAACATCCAGCACCTGCTGCACAGGACAGGACATGCTATTATATCCGATTGCCAGAGGAGGACTGCAATTAGGACGTAATGGTAAATCCATTTGTGGAGACCGGTTAAAAATCATGTTGCTAGAATGATTGTGATTTCAAATATGTGCATATTACTGTATTTACTGTTTTGTAATTTCTACAAAATAAAGTTTGTTCTGTGTAAATATTTTTATTATTAAAAATTTTTTAAATCCTTTATTTTAATCTATTACATTATCTTTTTTTCTGTCATCGAATTTAAATTAGTCATAAATATTTTATATAATAATGAACTAGCATGTGCACATAAGTATACCCTAACAAACATCATCGACAGACCCAAATAGGGGTTGTCCCATCTGGACATTTATGGCATATCGATAGGCTAAGATATGCCCCCATTGTCTTATAGGTGCCTGTCGCTGGGACCCACACTTCAATGTGCCCGACGGAAATAGCCTAGCCAGTGGTTGGCTATTTTCGCCGGCCCCATAGAAAATTAATGGAAGGTGCCTGCGCATACACAGTTCGCTCTCCAACACTTTTGGGGTTCCGTTCTTTATATAGGTGCAGGTCCCAGCAATGGAACCTGGATCTATAAGATAATTGGGGCATATCCTAGCAATATGCCCCCATTGTCTGTGATGAGACAACCCCTTTAAGGAACTAGAGTAGGGATGCTCTGGAACAGGGTGTCCTGAAAGTCTTTCTATGTGAGTAATTACTGTAAGATATTGGCTCATCTGTTGTTACGAATACATGTGTTTATGTGTGTGGATAGGGAAGAAGGGCAAAAGGGGTGGAGGCCCGGACCTTAGGTGCTGACACATGTTCAGGCTTTTTGATGCAGTTTTTGAAGCCAAAATCAGGTGTTGATCATAAGGGGAGAAAGTATTAATCACAGATACAAATTCAGTTTTTTGCAATCCACTCCTGGTTTGGCTTCTGAAACTGCATCAAAAAACCTGAACCTGTTTCAGCACCCTTAAAAGAGTTGTCTGCTTTGTATTAACAATCCTTTATGACACTACTAGAGATGAGCGAATTATTAAAAAGTTTGATTTGGCTGCTTTGCCATGTTTTACAAAAAAAATTTGCTTTGTGACGAGTTACTTTGTCACGAAGCGTATGTCTTTGCAAGTAGTGGGTGCAATGACAGGGAGCGGTGATTGCGCTGCTCCCCATTATTGTACCCCTCAGATGCCGCATTCATACATGATTGCGGCATCTAATATGAATAACAGAGGGTATAATAAAAATAAAAAAATCATACCTAACCTGTACATCCTGTGTCCTGTCCCTAAAGATGGCGCCCGCTCCTGCTTCATGTGGGCATTATCGCTGCGGGTGGCCGCCTGCTTATTCAAGCAGACCCCCACAGCTAATGTTCGGGATCAGCAGCGCTGACGATTGTAAATATTTAACCCCTTAGATACCATGGTAAATCCTGACCACGGCATCTGTAACATAGTAACATAGTAACATAGTATATAAGACCTAAAAAAGACATTTGTCCATCCAGTTCGGCCTGTTTCCTACAAGTTGATCCAGAGGAAGGCAAAAAACCCCTGTGAGGTAGAAGCCAATTTTCCCAACTTAAGGGGAAAAAAATTCCTTCCCGACTCCAATCAGGCAATCAGAATAACTCCCTGGATCAACGACCCCTCTCTAGTAGCTGTAGCCTGTAATATTATTACACTCCAGTCCCCTCTTGAATTCCTTTATTGTACTCACTATCACCACCTCCTCAGGCAGAGAGTTCCATAGTCTCACTGCTCTTACAGTGAAGAATCCTTTTCTATGTTTGTGTACAAACCTTCTTTCCTCCAGACGCAGAGGATGTCCCCTCATCACAGTCACAGTCCTGGGGATAAATAGATGATGGGATAAAGTAAAACTTTCGGCAGCTCTCCGGCTCCCCCTTGTGGCGATCAGGGGAACCGGAGCCTGTCAGCAACAGCCATGGTTTCTGTAAATGAAACTATGCTGTTGCATGGTATTTCCTATGGAGCCCTTGTTAGTAATAGGGCTCCATAGGAAACTAGTAAAATCATTATAGACTCCAATACAAGTGTATTGGAGTTTATGATCGAAGCAATCAGATGACTGATTTATATAGTTTTCTTATGGGAGCTATATAAAAGTGTTAAAAAAATAATAAAAAATAAATAGAATAAAAAAAAACTAAAAATTCAAATCACCTCCCTTTTCCCAAAAAATAAAATAAAATAATTTAAAAATTTAAAAAAATACACATCATGGGTGTTGCAATGTCCGAAAATGTCCATATTATAAAAATAGAAAAATATATTCCCATACAGTAAACAGAAAAATGGAAAAAGGCTTCCAAATCGCCAATTCGACGTTTTTGGACGCTTCATTTCCTCAAAAAAAAAAAAAATTAAAAGTGCGCAAAATCTCGCATGGTCTCTGATTACATCATCACGCCGGCCATCATGATGACAGCATACGTCACCACTCACGGGATTTCATGCGAGATCTGCAAGCAAGATGGCGGCGGCCAGCCTGTTGCAAGCAAATGTATCGGGAAAATATTATTTTTTGGGTTTATTTACATTATTTCAGGTTAAATCCATTCGCTACCACAGAGCATGAGGAAATGGGGCTTTGCTATGAATCTAATTTATCATAAAATTTGGATAACTAGACAGTAGCTGTAATTTTGTATTTCTTTTATCTATATTGTTCCCATCTTCTGTTTTGGCTGTGGTCACATGACCATGTCTATGTAGCTCTTTCTTACATCCTGTGATGTTATGTCTATAGGTGTGTTAAAACAGCAACAGAGTCAGTGATAGGGGAGTGTCTATGTAACTGTCTGGGTGGGAGGAACTTTAAACCAACTGGACGTTGTTAGGGGCGGTGCTGGAGCTGTGGCAGAGGAAGGAGAAGTGCATCATGGGTTTGGTTGGATACAGTAACAGGGCGTGCTACATACAGGATGGAAACAAGCCAGAGGGATTGGTTTACATGGTGAAAACGGGTCAGGAAAACACAGTAAGTCCTAACTGAAAAAACACATGAGTAAGATGTACATGAGGTATGCAACTACATGAGCATATATGTTAAAAACAATAGGGAATGGGGGGACGGGGACATTTGAACATATAGGGGTACAAATTTTGGCTTGTGGAGAGTGGATGTCACCAATGATGTATCGACAGGGAGAAGGTCCAACATAGCAGACATATATTATGCTCTGATTAATTTAGTTACAGTACTTTTTAAAGGGGAAGTCATTTTGTCTATTGCCATGGGACCCCATAACACTTTCCACAGTTCCTGATACAACGTTAATGAATTCTCTGGCAATTTTTCACTTGCATTCATACAGTGAACTCTTCATTGTATCCGGATGATTTGAAATTCTTGTGTTGAATGTCAACTTGCTCCTCCCCATTAAATCAGCGAGACAATATCAAGAAGTTTATGTTGTTTATGTAGATTTTGCATTGATTATCATACGTCAAGTTCTAAACTTCTGTGTTAGAGAGACGCTCGGGATGATTAATGAGTCCCTTTATAAGTGATCTTTGAAAGGCTAACCATAATGTAGGGTTACTTCTATCTTGATAAAATGTTAAAACTTGACATTAATTATCTTCATGTTTAGATGGAAAATTCTCAGTTTCCTTTGTGGGTAAACTGAATAATATTTGCAATAAGTTTATTGATGCATAAGATAATGTAATTAAGTTATAACTGGTTTCGACTTTGAACTTTACAGGAATCCCTGGTAAGTATTGTTAATATATTTTAGCGATGTCATACTATGGAGTTATGATGCTAACATGACACAAAAATTATATTCATTATAATATGAGTCATAGTGTACTCCCTGTCAAAATTTCTCTCAGCATCCTGACATAAAGAACATGTCAAGTCAGTTGATCGCTTTGATTATCTTGCCTCATCATAGATGATATTTCATTACTGAAATTACATCCTAATGTTCTCCCCTTAGCGGGTAAGGCCAGCATTCTGCTCACCTGCTCCCTTCGGGTTCTGGCAGCTCATACCCAACCGTCTCTTTCTCCTCCTTTCCAGTTGGCCCTGTTCTTTCTACCATGCAAGCTTTGGCCTGCTTCTTGACCACAGGGCTTCTCACTGCCTGTAGAGCATGTGTAGCGTATCTGTGTTCCATCCAGTTCTTAAAGGGCCAGTATGCACATTGTAATCTTTCCCAACCAATGGCTGGCTACCTTGGAGTACTTAAAGCACCTTCTCCTTTTGGGAAGGTGCCTGAGCAAGGGCTCTATTTTACTAATGTCCTGCAAAGATGTGCAGTTTCTATATTCATCTGCCCATGTGAATATGTCATTGGTTGGTCTGTGTGTGAATCTGTATGTCTTTCTTGTATGCTTTCATTTTCTTGCTGGCCTGCAAACCTAACTCTGTCCACTATTACTTCTGCAGACATACTAAGGCATTGTTCACACTAACATCCAGTATTATCACCTTACCTGCATTACAAAGTGTGAGATGCATGCAGCTGATTAACCTAGGTGAGGCACAGCTGCAGTTAAACTAAGTATTTTTGTTTATTTAGTATAACTGCTATTTTATGATATGTATATTAAATAGACTGTAAGCTCCCCTGTGATGAGTTATGTTTCATTTGTAACATTTGTTTTTGGAAATGTAAAATGTGTGTATCCCTTTGAGGTTGTGATCCTGAGTTTTGTGTACTTAAAGGCACCTGTGCAAGGTGCTAGGAATCTATCTTCAGTTCAGAGGGTTAGCTGGACACTGGGGGAGCTACTTGCTACCAAGTTAGTTGTAAATATCCATGAAGATAATATATTTTGCTGTTATTTTGCTTTATTTTTGCTTTGCCAAAAACTGAGTTTAGACTGTTTTTAACAGCATATGCATCCACATATAAACACCATGTAACCCTTTCTGCTTGTTTCATATATTTTGTCCCATCACTGCTTGACCTGACCCATGCCTGTTCTCCCTTCTGGCTCTAAGTTGCTCATGCCCTGACCTCAGCCTGCCCCTGAATATGGTTTTGCCTGATCCTTTAGTGTTCCTCACCAGTGTCTCTTGAACCCCTTGGGTCAGCCCTCACTTGAAAAGAGACTACTCCAAGACATAGCAGCCGTGTGGTTCCACTACAGGAAGGCCAGGAGTCCAAATAGATAACACCCTTTAAGGGGTAGCCCCAAGCCAAATCTGAAGACAAGAGGCAGGAAAGCCAGCCTGCCCAGAGGTGTAGTGGAGGTTGAGTGGTGCAGGGTTTTATGTGTGCCACCAACAAGACACTCTGCTCTGGCCAGGTTATTAAGCTGGCCATATACATTAGATATAATTTAGATAATGGTTGAGCAGCAGTTGAACAAACAAACAACTGGTGAGCGTTCAATTCACAGACATGGCCATACACATTTTAGCCTATACTGGGGCTTACAGATCATTTTGGGAACATTCTTTCAAAGAAAGAACTTTTGTTCACGAAAAACTTTTCTTTTAATGAAGCAGCCCTGTCTTTTACATAAATAAGCCCTAATAGGACATTTGGGAATGGGTTTTAGTCCTTTTAGAAAAAAAACTTTAATCCCCAAATAGCCATACTGAACTTGAAAAAAATCATCACAAAGTGTCAATTCTTTTATTTATGTCTTAAAAAACTACATTTGTTACATAATTCAGGACCATTTAGTGCATATTAACCCCTTAATGATGTCGCTGTTGTTGGCCTTAAAAAAGAGCTAAATTGTTTATGAAATGTAGCTATGAGAAGATAGATAGATAGATAGATAGATAGATAGATAGATAGATAGATATCCAAAAAACTAAAGATAAGGCAGCACTCCGATATCAGTGAAGGGTGTTAGACCCATTTATTTCCCTAATCGCAACTTTTCAGCCCAGCACAATGAGGCCTTTGTCAAGTAGACATATATACCCATATAATAATCAAAATCCATAATTATATAATTAATGGCAATTACAGTGATTATGTACAGTACATAGAACATATAAGCAATCTATCAAAGTATGTATAGTACATGATTGTTACATCATAAATTCAATATGACATGATTCCATAAAAAATTGTGAAAAAATAAAGTGACTAGTACATAAAAGTGCAAATGATATCACCTGAAGTGATATTCAGTCCTTGATGGTTCTCCTTGTTTATAATGCTTTTTTGTTTGTTTGTTTGTTTGTTTGTGATCCACTGAACTTATGTTAAGCTATAGGCGGTTTCCATGGAGATTGTTTTTTTGTTTATTAGTTATACAAAGAGCAGACAGTATGCTGGTCAGTTTGGTTCTCCTTCCCCCGCCCCTTGATGGCATCATGACGCCCCACAGAGCTCTTACGTAATGTGTGCGATGACATCCTGGAGGAGAGGATCTGACAGCGTGCGGTTTGGCGCCATGTGTCTACTGGGCATGCGCACTGGTCAGAACTAGATGCAACTTTTCCCACTAAAACCATCAATGGTCTAGTAGTTATCAGAACTAGTGTTGAGCGAACTTGTTTTTTAAATTCTGCGTCCAAAGTTCGGGTTCGGGTTATCGAAGAATCCCGTTATCGATTCCAAATTCCGTTATGGTCCATGGTAGCGGAATCCATAACGGGATTCTTCGATAACCCGAACTCGAACTTTGAATGCAGAACTTGAAACACTACACTAATCAGAACTTAATGTTTTTGGCAGCTGTTGCTGTTTTCACTTAGAGTATCTATATTCACTTAAGGTGATATCATTATCACTTTTATGCACTAGTCGCTTTATTTTTTCATTTACTGTACACACTTTGATAAATTGCTTATATGTTCTATGTACATAATCACTGTAATTGATATTAATTATATAATTATGGATTTTGATTATTCTATGGGTATTAATGTCTTAACATGACATCATTTCATTTGCTTGACAAAGACCTTATTGTGCTGGGCTGAAACGTTGCGACTGGGCAAATAAAGGGGTGTAACACTCTTTACTGATAGCGGAGTGCTGCCTCATCATTTGTTTTTTGGATATTGTCTATGGATTTATGTCTAAAGTCCAGGAGGGATTGCACCCAATTTCACTATTGACTGTGCCGCTGCTGCTTTTTGATAAATAGACAGATAGATAGATAGATAGATAGATAGATAGATAGATAAAGATATATGAGATAGATAGATAGATAGATAGATAGATAGATAGATCGGTCATGCCAAACGAATTCAATCAGTTTCTATGAGGAGGTAAGACTTCTTCAAATCATTTGACACTGTACCTCATAAAAGGTTAGTATATAAAATGAGAATGCACGGACTGGGGGCAAATGTCTGTATGTGGGTAAGTAACTGGCTGAGTGACAGAAAACAGAGGGTGGTTATTAACGGTACACACTCAAATTGGGTCACTGTCACTAGTGGGGTACCTCAGGGGTCAGTATTGGGACCTATTCTCTTCAATATATTTATTAATGATCTTGTAGAAGGCTTGTATAGTAAAATATCAATTTTTGCAGATGACACTAAACTGTGTAAGGTAATTAACACTTAAGAGGACAGTTTTCTGCTACAGAGGGATCTGGATAGATTGGAGGCTTGGGCAGAGAAATGACAGATGAGGTTTAACACTGACAAATGTAAAGTTATGCACATGGGAAGGAATAATGCAAGTCACCCGTACATACTAAATGGTAAAACACTCGGTAACACTGACATGGAAAAGGATATAGGAATTTTAAAAAAACATCATACTAAGCTGTAAAAACCAGTATCAGGCAGCTACTGCCAAGGCCAGTAAGATAATGGGTTGCATCAAAAGGGGCATAGATGCCCGTGATGAGAACATAGTCCTACCACTTTACAAATCACTAGTCAGACCACACATGTAGTACTGTGTACAGTTCTGGGCTCCTGTGAACAAGGCAGACATAGCAGAGCTGAAGAGGGTTCAGAGGAGGGTAACTAAAGTAATAACTGGAATGGGGCAACTACAGTACCCTGAAAGATTATCAAAATTAGGGTTATTCACTTTAGAAAAAATAAGACTGAGGGGAGATCTAATAACTATGTATAAATATATCAGGAGTCAGTACAGAGATCTCTCCCATCTTCTATTTATCCCCAGGACTGTGACTGTGACGAGGGGACATCCTATGCATCTGAAGGAAAGAAGGTTTGTACACATCATGAGGGGGTTATAAAGGAGGAGGTTATAAAGGGGGATAAACAATAGAGGATCCAATAGGGTGCCTTAAAGGGGTTCTCCATTCATCTACAAGTGATGGCTTATCAATATGTGATTAGCGAGGGTAGAACACCCCATGTCCTTGCTGATTAGCTGTTGTGCAGAAATCCACGCTGGAACTATACAGCTTTGTCCATCGTGCAGTAGACGGAGCTGGTAACTCCAGTGCTGCTCAAATTCGCTTCAGTTTCTGCTGTCTTTTGAAACTTGACAAAGGGGGCCTGGAGCCCCAAAATATGTTGTTAGTTTTATTGAGCTTGTATAATAAAACTCAAATGGACATGACATGTGGCAGTTTTGTTTCTTCATGATGTTCCTCACAACAGCGGTGTAATACTCGTCAGTAATATCTTGGGGATAAGTAATCACTTGTAAACGAGTGGACACTAGTGATGAGCGGGAGGTGCCATATTCGATTTTGCGATATTTCGTGAATATTAAATTAAATATTCATCATATATTCGTCGAAATCGAATATTCGGCATTATTCTATATATTGCGAATGTTACGCTAATTTATATTCGCATCGCGAATTAAACTTACAGCTGAATACATAATGGTTGTAACTTGTATTGCTAGAATTGACGAAGATAACGAATATCACGAATATAGCACAATATTCTCAATCTTTGTTATATTCTATCAATACAACCATTAGGAACTCAGCTCTAAGTTTAATTCGCAATGCGAATGCATATACTCGCATTGCGAATTCAACTTAAAGTTGGGTTCCTAATGGTTGTATTGCTAGAATATAACGAATATAGCACTATATTCTCAATCTTCGTTATATTCTAGCAACAACCATTAGGAACTCAGGTCTAAGTTTCATTTGCGAAGCAAACATATAATAGCATTGCGAATTAAGCTTAGAGTCAATTCCTAATGTTTTTTTTGCTAGAATATAACAGATGACGAAAATCACAAATTCACAAATATAGCACTATATTCTCAATCTTCGTTATATTCTAGCAATACAACCTTTAGCAACTCAGCTCTGTTTTATTCGCGAAGCGAACATATAATCGCATTGCGAATTGATCTTAGAGCTAAGTTCCTAATGGTTGCATTGCTACAATATAAAGGAGATGACGAATATCATGAATTCACAAATATAGCACTATATTCTCAATCTTCGTTATATTCTAGCAATGCAATCATTAGCAACTCAGCTCTAAGTTTCATTTGCGAAGCGAACATATACTCGCATTGCGAATTGATCTTAGAGCTGAGTTCCTAATGGTTGTATTGCTAGAACATAACGAATATAGCAATGCGAATAATTCAGGGTATATTAATCGCATTGCGATTACAACTTAATCAAATTTGCGAGATCGTGATTCTCACATCCGACAGTACATTTTAGCATGGAGGCGTTCCCATTGGGATGGGGATGCTCCATGCACACGGGAAGTCGGCAGAAGCGGCAACGGGCATTGACTGGAGCGGGCAGGAAGCCAGGAATCCTCCGGACAATGGGGCCGGAGCGTTAGTCCAGGGGTACACGTTCACTACCGGCAGGAAGGATCCGACAGGCAGTTCCGTCGAGTGAACAGCCTGTCGGATCCGCCCTGCCACTAGTGTGAAAGTAGCCTAAAACAGGCTGCACAATATGTTAAATGTTTTAGTGTTACTGTGCCACGAGGAAATGCTGTTGATTGCATGATCTCATTCCACTTACACTGCTGTTTGAGCTCAAACACACTATAGTACAGGGATCAGCAACCTCCAGCACTCCATCTGTACAGAAACTACAACACCCAGAATGCATTCACTTCTATGGTAGTTAAAAGAACAGCCAAGCATGTTTGCATGCTGGGAGTTGTAGTTTCACAGCAGCTGTAGTGCCGAATGTTGCTGATCCCTGCTATAGTACTTTCTGTCTTCTGCAACACAGTTTAGGATGAGCAATAGGAGGATTCAGAAACTCTTCCCTTAAAGGCTAGGTCTTTTGTATTACTATTTTATTTTACAGGTGAATTCACCATTAGCTTAACCTGAATTTGGTTAATGACTATAGTATCTCATGAAAGAAATTGTAATGTTAGCAAATTTTTTGACAAACTGCAATTGACAACACAAGGCACAGTGGCTCAGTGGTTAGAACTGGTTACTTGCAGCACTGGGGTCCTAGGTTTAAAACCGACCAAGAGCCACATGTGCATGGAGTTTGTATGTTCTCCCT
This sequence comes from Bufotes viridis, assembly GCA_033119425.1. Lineage (NCBI taxonomy): Eukaryota > Metazoa > Chordata > Amphibia > Anura > Bufonidae > Bufotes > Bufotes viridis. The sequence continues at coordinate 67,069,762 of CM065592.1, forward strand.
GTATTTGTGTAGGTTTCCTGTGGGTTCTCCAGTTTTCTCCCACACTCCAAAGACATACTGATAGGGAACTTAGATTGTGAGCTGCATTGGAGACAGCGTAATGATAATGTCTGTAATGTGCTGTGGAATGTAACACCGCTATATAAGTGAGTAAAATAAATAAACCACTAGGTGTTCACAAATAGACATGTCAATGCACATGCCAGTCACCAACAGAAATCCAAGTTTTAGCTGTGGATTTCAGTGGCCTATAATCTTCATAATCCAGTGTGCAAATCCTGAGCATCTAACCTACCACTACAAGCTATAAACAACTCTGAGATTGAGGCAATTAGTTTTACTTATCTTATTGATTATCTTGCATTTAAAAAGTTGTACTAAGTTTTAGTCTGCAAGTTTAATTCCCTCATTCATTTTTAGGCTCACTAATATTCAGTTTGCAACTTTCTCCCAGTTCAAGACTTTTCTCATGTGTTCATGTTCTTCCTAGTAATAAATACTGAATTTGAGGTCTGTGTGTCCAGGATGCTGCTGCCTTCATTAGCTCTTATATATTAGCATAGCATAATTCCTGCCTTGATTTCTCTATCTTTTCAGATCTTGTCTCCCTTATGTTGACAGACACTGACAGTGAGTGTGTTAATTCCTCCTCCCATCGTAAAACTTATCATGTGTGAGCCCCCCCCCCCTTTTTCACACTTAGATCTTCTCCCTCTCTAATGCTATTTCTAAACTCTTGACTTGGTCACCTGACACTCACCTGACCCTGATCAAATTAGAATTTTTGGTCAAGTTTTATCTTATGTGAATGAGATAAACGCTGAGAGGAGGGAGGGTGAAGCAGAGGGAATTAGCAGGAGCAGTGTGCTGTTGGATCTGTGTTAGGCTACTTTTACACTCGCATTTGGTGTGGATCCGTCATGGATCTGCACAAACGCATCTGTTCAGATAACACAACCGCATGAATCCATTCAGAACAGATCCGTTTGTATTATCTTTAACATAGCCAAAATATCCGTCTTGAACATCATTGAAAGTCAATGGGGGACAGATCAGTTTTCTGTTGTGCCATATTGTGTCAGTGAAAATAGATACATCCCCATTGACTTACATTGTTTGTCAGGATGGATCCGTTTGGCTCAGTTTTGTCCGGCAGACACCAAAACGCTGCAAGCAGCATTTTTGTGTCCGCCTCCAAAGCGGAATGGAGACTGAACTGATGCAAACTGATGCATTCTGAGCGGATCCTTATCCATTTAGAATGCATTAAGGGCAAAACTGATCCGTTTGGACATCTTGTGAGATCCCTGAATGGATCTCACAAACAGAAACCAAAATACCAGTGTGAAAGTAGCCCTAGAAACAACATGACAGCCAGCTATGTTAAGGAGTTATGTATATTGTACAGCAGCAAAATGGTAGAATTGTTTTATTTTTATTAATTTTTTTTTATAAATTTGCTTTATTTTGCATTAAGGAAGCAAATAAATAAATAATAAAAAAATAATGTAAAGGTGTTTATAGCTTTAAAGGCGGCAAGACAAGACATAATTAATTAACTTTCCCTATTAAGAAGTTTTACATAGAATTTAAAGGATAACTGTCACATTTAGACCCTAATTTCAGTTTTCATATATGTAGTTACTAATATGATAATATACCTGAATCAATAACTATTAGACTTACTTACCCCATATTTAATAAGATTCAGCCCTTAGCAACCAGTCTGCATAAAACTGCAATTTCACTATTCTGTTAAGATGGCTGCCCTCAGCCCTGAGGCTAATCCATAGGATGCCTGCAGTGAAGTTAGTGACGACCAGCTCTGTATAGGGGGGTCTTGCAGTGAAGTTCCCAGGTCTGGCTGAAGCCTGTAGTCCTTCTACAAGCTCTTCTCTTATCAGATAAGGCTGTCATTTATACACTGAGCAGCCACATTGTCCTTCACTGCTAAGGGAGTGTCTGCCAAGCACAGGCATGTGGAGAAGTTCACACACACAGCCCAGCACTGTTATCTCCTGTCAGGAAGAACCTGGCTTTTTATACATTCCCTTACAATGCTGACTCACTATCAGTTCCCAGTGCACGCAGCGTGCTCCGTCCTCATCTGGTAGACGGAAGGAGCATAGCAACCTGATTTTATCTCAGGTAACAATAGCCAATACTGGGGACTTTTAGGTGGCTTTTAGGGGTTATTTATTTAAGAATCAGAAATTAAAACAGGGCCAACAAGGCAATATCAATCACCAGAATCCAATAGTAAAAAAAAAAAAAAAATTGACAGTTATACTTTAAACTAAAAGGATTCTTTGGGCTTATTTGGTATTTGACGAAATCAGCCTCCTTGAGTACTTTTAATGAAAAGAATGAAAAAAAGATCTTTCAAATTGTTAAGTTTGCTCACATTTCATATTTTATAAAAAATAATCTTCATGTATACATGACATTTACATGATATAAAGCTTCAATATAGGTATAGCCTAATACATTATTAAATCTATATAAGAGGTCATAGAGCTTTTCCCAGTCCCTAATCCACATATCACAGCAGTCCCTGCACAGTCCCAGCTGTAATAATTGCAGAATACCATATATCATGTGTCATAGTAAATAGTAAAAATATATGCCAAACCATATAGCACAAGTTCCCGTGTCCTCACGAAAATTGTCTGGTATTTCAATTCAGGCTCATTTTACAATGTAGATATTATAACACCCATCTAATCAAAATACATGTAGACATTAGAATTTTCTATTGTCTTTTAACATGAGAAAGACATGGATATCATTAGAGATGAGCGAATTCTCGGAAAAAAGTTGGTTCGATACGAACTTATTCTCAGCGAATGCCCTTAAAAAATGCAATTTCCTGGCTGCTAGTGGAGTAGTGAAATAATAGTGAAATAATACTGTGAGTCAGTATGACATGTAGATGACAGGCGTCACTCTTAGAATCACTGCATACTTCACTTATTTGGGCAGTCACGGGGCCAAAACTGACCAACTAACTCAAATATGAACTCAGCCTTACAGGGCGATGTTAGCACCAAGAAGAAGCGCACTCAATTTACACCGTCGTCAGCTGATTCCACATAGATGTCTACAGAACCTGTTCTATTAAACGCTTATAAGGAAATTAAAACACCCCAAAAAAGTCTGTCGTTTTCTCACTTCACCACACAACGGCTAATAAGCCCTTTTTTTCCCCACTAATACATGCCAAAATGGACTGTAATTTTCTCACTTCACCACACAACAGCAAATATTTTTTTGGGCCACTAATACACGCAAAAAAGGGCTTTTTGAACATATAACTGCACCGCTGAACGGCAAATATATTTTTCTTTTGCCACTAAAACACACCACAAAAGGCTTTAGAACATATAACTGCACTTCTGAACGGCAAATATATTTTACTTTTGCCATTAATACACAACAAAAAGGGCTGTAATTTTCGCCCTTTGCCACACTACAGCTAATAAGCCCCTTTTCCCCACAAATACAAGCCAAAAAATGCTTTAGAACATATAACTGCACCGCACAAAGACAAATAAGACATAGAAATGTTTCCTTGTAATAAACCCTATTAATGGCTGTATCAAACATCATTTGCACCCCAATTACAAGAACGGTTTGCTGGAATTACAGAGCTGTATAATGGCAATTTGGGTGCCCAGTCAGTGCAGTAAGGTGTAATAGGATTGCTCCTATTACCCAGGCAGTAACCTCCCCTACTAAACCCTGTTCAACACAAATGCTGTGGAGTGATTCCTCCCTAAGTCCCTATCCTTTCCCTACACCTTGAAAAATCTGTCCCTGCACTTGTAAATCATTTTTTTAGCACAATGAAGTTTTTTCTAGCACTTTCCCCAGTGCTTGCTGATGTCTCTCCCTGCACTAAGTACACTGGTAAATGGCAGAATCCAAGATGGCTGAGGGTATTTATAGGGCTGTGACTTCACAGGGCTGGCTGGCTACTGATTGGCTGCATGCATGGCATTATGGGTGATCCCGCCTTCCCAGAGTTCCTTGCTCCATGTCCTCACGCATGCAGCAGCCATTTTTGGAAAAACATGTGATTTGTTACCACGAAGCGTAAGGAAATTCTACAGATATATATCTATAGATATCATCCTAACCTACATATGTTATAAATGGTTGACGAGGTTTTAGAACATTTATTTTTACAATAGTTGCTTTAATAATAGACTTCTGATCCCCCTATACTCTAAAGTAATAAACTAGGTTGTTGATATGACTACTAGTAACTGTAGGGCTCCATTAATATGAAAGGGCACTACACATTATGTAACACTGTGGAAACGTAAAGTTTCCTCCTGTATGAAAGGATCTCTTTTCTCTAATATATTGTCAAGGATGGAGAACAGTTAGCAGGAACTTAAAAATAACAACAGACTGGCTTGATCCAACACTAAGGAGCATATAGGTGAGCACACATTTCATCCAGGTAGTAATATAAACCGCAAGGAGGAGAAGTATGAGAGGGAATATAAAGCAAGCCAATTAATCAAGATAAGAGACAGCTGAGGAAGAGAAAGGAACTGAGCAAAGTGAAACCAAAACAAACAACATCATACAGAAGACAGGGAGGAACCTCTGACCGACCGTCTCCCAGAACTGGCGGTGACAGTACCCCCCCTTCTACAGGTGGACTCCGGACACTCAGGACCGACCTTCTCAGGATGAGACCGATGGAAAGCCCTGATGAGACGAGTGGCCTTAAAGTCCTCCAGTGGGACCCACATCCTCTCCTCAGGACCATAACCCTCCCAATGAACGAGGCACTGAAGAGAACCGCGGATAATGCGGGAATCCACAATCCTGGAGACCTGAAATTCAAGATTACCATCAACTAAAATCGGGGGAGGAGGTAAAGAGGAAGGAATAGTAGGTTGGACATAAGGTTTTAATAGGGACTTGTGAAAAACATTATGGATCTTCCAAGTCTGAGGAAGATCAAGACAGAAAGCAACGGGATTGATGACGGATAAGATCTTGTAAGGCCCAATAAACCTAGGACCCAACTTCCAGGAGGAAACCTTTAGTTTTAGTTTTATATTCTTTGTAGACAACCACACCAGATCACCCACATTCAGGTCCGGACCAGGCACACGTCTCTTATCTGCCACACGCTTATATCTCTCACTCATCTTCTTTAGATTACCCTGAATATTTTGCCAAATAAGAGACAAAGACGAGGAAAATCTCTCCTCATCAGGTAAACCAGAAGAGCCCTCTCCAGAGAATGTCCCAAACTGCGGATGAAACCCATATGCACCAAGAAATGATGACTTATCAGAGGAGTCCTGGTGACGGTTATTTAAAGCAAACTCAGCAAGGAACAAAAAAGAACACCAATTCTCCTGATTCTCCGCAACAAAACAGCGCAGATATGTCTCCAGATTCTGATTGACGCGTTCGGTCTGACCATTCGACTGCGGGTGAAAAGCAGAAGAAAACGACAATGGAACCCCCAAGCGAGAACAGAAGGCCTTCTAGAATCTGGAAAAAAATTGCGTGCCCCTATCAGAAAAGATGCCAGAATGAATGCCATGTAATTTAACAATGTGATCAACAAACGCTTGCGCCAGCGTCTTAGCCTTGGGTAACCCAGGAAAAGGAATAAAATGCGCCATTTTGCTAAAATGGTCCACTACCACCAGAATAACAGTCTTCCCTGAGGACCGAGGCAAGTCCGTAATGAAGTCCATGGACAGATGCATCTAAGGACGGGAAGGTATGGGTAACAGGAGGAGAGATCCCGATGGCCGTGAATGAGGGACCTTGGCACGAGCGCAAGTCTCGCATGCTACCACAAACCCCTCAACCGTCTTACAAAGAGCTGGCCACCAGAAACTGCGAGCAATGAGATCCACTGTGGCTCTACTCCCCGGGTGCCCAGCAAGAACTCTGTCATGGTGCTCCTTAAAAACTTTGTGTCGCAAAGCGAGCGGCATAAATAACCTCCTAGGAGGACAAAGATCAGGTGCCTCTGCCTGAGCCGCCTGAACCTCTGCCTCCAAATCAGGATAAAGAGCAGAGACGACCACCCCATCAGCCAAAATGGGACCTGGGTCCTCAAAGTTCCCCCCTCCCAGAAAACAAAGTGACAGGGCATCCGCCTTCACATTTTTAACCCCAGAGCTGAATGTAACAACAAAATTAAACCTAGAAAAGAACAAGGACCATCTGGCCTGTCTTGGGTTCAGACGCTTGGCTGATTCCAGATAGAATTCTGCCAGATTCTTATGGTCGGTAAATACGGTAATTGGGTGTCTGGTTCCCTCCAACCAATGACGCCATTCCTCAAAAGCCAATTTGATGGCCAACAACTCCCTACTTCCCACATCGTAAATTTCTCTCTGCGGCGGAGAGCTTTTTTGAGAGACCGCGCCCACCCCCACCTCCAAGGCATCCACCTCAACAATAAAAGGTAGAGAGACATCAGGTTGTACCAAAATGGGAGCTGAAGCAAAACGTTCTTTAATACTAGAAAAGGCTTGAACCGCCTCTTCCGACCATGAGGAAAAATCCACCCCCTTTTTAGTCATATCAGTGAGTGGCTTAACAACAGAGGAATAATTCAAAATTAACTTTCTGTAATAATTAGCAAAACCCAAAAACCGCATCAGCGCCTTCTGATTTTCAGGAAGCTCCCAATCAAGCACGGCGCAGACCTTCTCCGGGTCCATCAGAAAACCAGAATCGGATAGAAGAAAACCAAGAAATTGAATCACTGGAACCGCAAACACACATTTTTCCAGTTTAGCATACAATTTATTCTCCCGCAGAATCAGCAAGACCTGAGATAGGTGGTCCTGATGAGTCTTGAAATCAGGAGAAAAAATCTAAATGTCATCTAGATACACCAGTATAAATTTCTCCATTAAATGATAGAAAATGCTGTTCACAAAATGTTGGAAGATGGCCGGAGCATTCATCAAACCAAAGGGCATGACCAAGTTCTCAAAATGACCCTCCGGGGTATTGAAGGCTGTCTTGCATTCGTCCCCCTTCCTGATCCTGACAAGGTTGTATGCCCTTCTTACATCCAACTTAGAAAAAACTTTAGCCCCCACAATCTGGTTAAACAAATCCGGGATCAGAGGAAGCGGATAGGGGTCACGAATTGTGATACGGTTAAGCTCCCTGAAATCCAGACAAGGTCTTAAAGAACCATCTTTTTTTTTAACAAAGAAAAAACCAGCGGCAACAGGTGACTTTGAGGGTCTGATATGTCCCTTTCTCAGGCTCTCAGAGATATATGTGCGCATGGCTGCTCTCTCAGGTTGAGAGAGATTGTATAATCGTGATTTAGGCAGCTTGGCGCCTGGGATGAGATTAATTGGACAATCATACTCCCGGTGAGGGGGCAATTCCTGGACACCACTCTTGGAAAACACATCCGAAAATTGTGAGAGAAAAGAAGGTACGGTCTTGGTAGAAACCTCTGCGAGAGTTGCCGTGAGGCAATTCTCTCTGCAAAACTCACTCCAACCATTTATTTGCCTTGCTTGCCAATCAATGGTGGGGTTATGTTTAGTGAGCCAGGGTAGCCCCAACACTAGAGGAGTAGGTAATCCGCTTAAGACAAAACATGACACATCCTCAACATGAGTGTCACCCACAGTCAAACGGATATTGTGAACTATGCCCTTTAACGATTTTTGAGAAAGTGGAGCGGAATCGATAGCAAAAACAGGTATAGCTTTTTCTAAAGTGCAAACCTGGAAACCATGTGTTGTAGCAAATTGACTATCAATGAGATTAACAGCTGCTCCACTATCAACAAAAATCTCACAAACAAAGTTCTTGCTGCCTAGCGCCAACCTGGCAGGTAGGAGAAAACGGGAACTACAAGCAAACGGCAAACCTTCAAATTCCGCATTAACCTTGCCAATTGTAGCAAATGGAAAGTTTTTAGAGGGTTTCTTTTCCCTTTTCTTTTTATTACCCTCAGGAAACCCCATGAACCTCCTAGAAGGGCAAACATTAGCTAAATGGTTAATACCTCCACAACAGGAACATACCCTCCTCTGAGGGCTGAATCCTCTAGTATCAGAGGCAACTAAACCCAGCTGCACGAGGTCCTCCACGGAGGGTATAGAGACAGAGTGAGACACCTGCACACTGCATGAGACACTTCCAGTGTCCTCGGGCTGAATATGACAGGAAAGAGTAGTCTCCTCTCTCTCAGACGCCTGTCGATACGAACAGCTAGAGACATGGCAGATTCCAAAGACACTGGCCTCTCATGAATCGCAAATGCATCTTTTAATCTCTCAGAAAGACCATGACAAAATTGACTTCAGAGTGCAGCGTCATTCCAACCAGTATCAGCTGACCACCTCCGAAATTCAGAACAATATATCTCTGCGGACTGTTTACCCTGGCATAAAAGACGCAGTTTAGATTCAGCCAGAGCAATATGATCCGGATCATCATATCATATCATCATCATAAAAAATTCATCTACCGATCGGAGGGAGCGTGCCCCCACCGGCAGCGAAAAGGCCCAAGACTGAGCGTTATCCCTGAGCAGCGAGATGATGATCCCCACCATCTGCTCCTCATCACCAGAGGAATGGGGACGTAAGCAAAGATGGAGTTTGCAATCCTCTCTAAAACGAACAAAATTCTCACTACCCCCAGAGAACCTATCCGGAAGAGAGATTTTAGGCTCGGAACAAACTCCATGAATGCCAGCAGAACCGGTCACCTAAAAGCTGAGAAACAGTTTCACGGAGATCTGCTACCTCCAGAGAAAGACCTTGCATGCGGTCAATCAAGGCTGAAACCGGATCCATGCTTGAGACGGTTATGGCGGTTTATAATGTCAAGGATGGAGAACAGTTAGCAGGAACTGATAAATAACGACAGACTGGCTTGATCCAAAACTAAGGAACATATAGGTGAGCCCTTTAAATCCCTAAGAGCTCTCCCTGACTGCTACACATGCAAAGGCCTCAATGGTAGACGATTGCATGCCCACGTACCTAAGACTGTGTGACACCTGAAAACCCTATAGTAGTGAGGGGACATGGCCACCGGCTCCCTGCACTGAATACGCGAGGCAGGGTCACCTAGAATCAAGCCAGCAAACAAAACACAAAGTAAACGGAATGCACTTATCTTAGAACAAAACAACTGCAGCCTCCAGCAGCACACACTTCATCCAGGAAGTAATATAAACCGCAAGGAGGAGCAGTATGAGAGGGAATATAAAGCAAGCCAATTAATCAAGATAAGAGATAGCTGAGGGAGAGAAAGGAACTGAGCAAAGTGAAACCAAAACAAAGAACGTCATACAGAAGACAGGAAGGAACCTCTGATCGACCGTCTCCCAGAACCGGTGGCGACATATATATGTGCAATCTACACACATGTGGTAAGATAAAATGTTATGAAAAAGTGTTTGCTAAATGTAACTTATTGTATAATTTGTCACAATTTGTCTAAAATGTAATATACACATATAACACAGTTTCTTCAAAGGTAAAGTAATTCGAAAAATATATAATAACATACGTAATAATGCAGCTTGACTCCCTTGGCCCTAATAGAAAACTAGTATAGTGTAACAATGGTAATATTAATAATAAAGATAAAGCCCCCAAAGGTCCTTTCTGATCTTTGAGGAGCAAAAAAATAAAAAATGGATAAAAATAACCCAACTCCCCCAAAAAAACATATCTGCTGCTGTCGTACATTAGCCAAGGTTCAATTACCTGAAACCGGGCATGTAATATATCCAAATGTGTTGTAGACAATGATGAGCACAAATAATTAATCTATTTTAGGGTGATACTATATTCTTACAAGAAAAAAAATGTCTGAACTATAATATAATATAAGACAGAGTTCAGACTAAGCAAATAAATTTCTACACTCAGAAGTGCATGACCATAAGGCAAATAAAGTTGGTTAAAAGATGGCCGCACAATTCATCACAAACTAACAGAAAAACAAAAAAGGGGCTCATTCCAGAAATAGGAATGAAGGAAGCTCTTTGTGCACATTTTTGATCAAAAGTATGTCGGGCCCAAGTGCCACTTTACGGCGACTTCCGCACAAGGGTCCCTAACACTACAGATACTGCCTCTTATAGACTTACCAGTCTCCTTATTTTCAGGGCACTGCAGGAACCAGCTAAATTGCTTTTGTGCTGAGAAGTCCCAGGAACTTGGGCGTGGCTCAGTCCAAAAGTGGCGCCACCCTCAATATATACTATAAGACAGAGTTCAGACTAAGCAAATAAAATTCTACACTCAGAAGTGCATGACCATAAGGCAAATAAAGTTGGTTAAAAGATGGCCGCACAATACATCACAAACTAACAGAAAAACAAAAAAGGGGCTCATTCCAGAAATAGGAATGAAGGAAGCTCTTTGCGCACATTTTTGATCAAAAGTATGTCGGGCCCAAGTGCCACTTCACGGCGACTTCTGCACAAGGGTCCCTAACACTACAGATACTGCCTCTTATAGACTTACCAGTCTCCTTATTTTCAGGGCACTGCAGGAACCAGCTAAATTGCTTTTGTGCTGAGAAGTCCCAGGAACTTGGGCGTGGCTCAGTCCAAAAGGGGCGCCACCCTCAATAAATACTATAAGACAGAGTTCAGACTAAGCAAATAAATTTCTACACTCAGACGTGCATGACCATAAGGCAAATAAAGTTGGTTAAAAGATGGCCGCACAATACATCACAAACTAACAGAAAAACAAAAAGGGGCTCATTCCAGAAATAGGAATGAAGGAAGCTCTTTGCGCACATTTTTGATCAAAAGTATGTCGGGCCCAAGTGCCACTTCACGGCGACTTCCGCACAAGGGTCCCTAACACTACAGATACTGCCTCTTATAGACTTACCAGTCTCCTTATTTTCAGGGCACTGCAGGAACCAGCTAAATTGCTTTTGTGCTGAGAAGTCCCAGGAACTTGGGCGTGGCTCAGTCCAAAAGAGGCGCCACCCTCAATATATACTATAAGACAGAGTTCAGACTAAGCAAATAAATTTCTACACTCAGAAGTGCATGACCATAAGGCAAATAAAGTTGGTTAAAGATGGCCGCATAATACATCACAAACTAACAGAAAAACAAATAAGGGCTCATTCCAGAAATAGGAATGAAGGAAGCTCTTTGGCACATTTTTGATCAAAAGTATGTCGGGCCCAAGTGCCACTTCACGGCGACTTCCGCACAAGGGTCCCTAACACTACAGATACTGCCTCTTATAGACTTACCAGTCTCCTTAATTTCAGGGCACTGCAGGAACCAGCTAAATTGCTTTTGTGCTGAGAAGTCCCAGGAATTTGGACGTGGCTCAGTCCAAAAGAGGCGCCACCCTCAATATATACTATAAGACAGAGTTCAGACTAAGCAAATAAATTTCTACACTCAGAAGTGCATGACCATAAGCCAAATTTGTTTTTCTGTTAGTTTGTGATGTATTGTGCGGCCATCTTTTAACCAATTTTATTTGCCTTATGGTCATGCACTTCTGAGTGTAGAAATTTATTTGCTTAGTCTGAACTCTGTCTTATAGTATATATTGAGGGTGGCGCCTCTTTTGGACTGAGCCACGCCCAAGTTCCTGGGACTTCTCAGCACAAAAGCAATTTAGCTGGTTCCTGCAGTGCCCTGAAAATAAGGAGACTGGTAAGTCTATAAGAGGCAGTATCTGTAGTGTTAGGGACCCTTGTGCGGAAGTCGCCGTTAAGTGGCACTTGGGTCCGACATACTTTTGATCAAAAATGTGCGCAAAGAGCTTCCTTCATTCCTATTTCTGGAATGAGCCCCTTTTTTGTTTTTCTGTTAGTCTGTGATGTATTGTGCGGACATCTTTTAACCAACTGAACTATAATATAAAGCATATTATTGTTGCTATTCTTTCAAACTATAAGCCTAAAAATGATGTAAGAAACCTGCATTATTTACAGAAAAAAAGCTGTAAATATTGTCGCACTAGCCTCAGGCCGCTTTCATACATTCAGTATTTTGTCAGCATTTGATCAGTGATTTGTAGCAGTCATAGTAAGCCAGACCCAGGAGTGGAGCAAACACAGAGATACTGTAAGGTATAATGGAAATATTTGCACTAGAGATGAGTGGATTCTACACAAATTGGATTCTACACAAATTGGATTCATTACGAATTTCACAAAAATGTATCCACAAAATGAATTTGAAGTTTTGGCATTTCACTTAGGATGAATTGTGCAAAATGGTACCCATCACCATTTTACTGTGAAAATTGGTGGGGAAATGGATAGGAAGGAAGTCTATGGAGGATTACATGATCTTGGGAGGGAGAGGGCGGGCTTGTCCTGATTGGTTCAGCAGCTTACAGACAGCTTCATCAGCTAATCGGGGGCGGTATTCAGCCAGGTCCATCTGCTCAGAATGACCCAGAAGTCATTCTGTTCTCAGATGTGGATGTAATAGGATGTGTTGTGGCTGTATCTGACAAAAAACAATTGCAGACACAAATTAGTTACTATGGAGACTATAAGGACACTATAGGGAGAGAATACTGAGACATAATTGGGTAGATTCTATGGTTTTATCAGGGTAAGTTTAGAGAATAAGTGAGTCACTGGTCACTGTCTCAGCAGTATCATACAGGTTGCTGGCAAGTTATGAATTGCAAAATTCTGCAAGAAACTCATATTTTTCTGTATAAACAGCCAGCCACCTTTTATTGCCAGCACCTCAACAGCATACATTCTGCTGCAAATGTTGAGCAATTTCCATTTTTCCCCCTAAAAGCCATAATGTGCATTATTAGACACATTGGAAGAGATTTATCAAACCTGGTGTAACTGAAATCTAGCTTAGTTGCCCATGGCAACCAATCAGATTCCACCTTTCATTTTTCACAGCTCCTTTGGAAAATGAAAGGTGGGATCGGATTGGTTGCTATGGGCAACTAAGCCAGTTCTACTTTACACCAGTTTTGATAAATCTCCCCCAATGTATTGGGTCAAGGTACACTGAGTATTTCTGAACATGTTGTGCTGCAATAACAGCATTTATATAGCATGAATAAAACAGTTACACCAGCACCTTCAACATGAAATAAAGTACAAGTGAATGCTGTCACAGCTGTATGCAAAAGCAAACACTATGGGGGAGATTTATCACTTTCTTTTCCTGATTTCTGGCGAAACAAAGTCATAAACTTCATGTTTGCGACTTTTTAGATGATGTTGTGAAAAAATATTGTCAGAAGTGGCATTTTTAAGCCAACCTCTCCACTTTTCCAAAAGGGGTCAGAGCAAGAGCAGGGAGGGGACATAACCAGTGGCCTGAGAAATATAATTTTTTGATTATTCTTATTCTTATTATTATTGTTTTGCATTCTGTCGTAAGAATGCTATTATTTTACAATATCCCCATGTTAGAACGGAAAATAATAATGTGAAGTTTGGGTACCCATTGACTTCAATGAAGTTCTGGTTTGGGGTCAAGTTTGGGTCCCGAACCAAAACTTTGACCTGAAGTTCGGCCGAACCTGGCAAACCCGAACTTCCACAAGTTTGCTCATCTCTACTTATTGTTTAATGCCCTGTGATAGGTCATACAGCTTGACTTTGATCCGAATTTCAGGAAAAATTTAATTCGCCGCAAAGCCAAATTTCCTGTCTTTTCATGGTAACGAATCAATTTTTCCTGAAATAGTGGTAAACAAGGAAAAAAAATGCTTACCTAACCTCATCCATTTGCTTTGCGTCACAGCCATCTTGATTGCAGAAACTGCAAAATCTTGCACGGGTTGACGTGTGATGGCATTGTGATGTCATCAGTGATGATATCACCGTGCCCGGCCAGCGTGGTGACGTCATCAAATCACGTCATGTCTTCATTCTAGATGGCCAGCGCGGCCTCTACGCGAGCAAATAAGGTGAGGTGTCTTTTAAAAAAATTTTTTACCCTGATTAACCCATAAAAGGCCTAAATTGTAGCCTCAGATGCAGCGATCGCTGTTTTTATACATATTTGTGATTTAATAAAGAATTAAAGAATTAAGGCATTTATTGTTAATTTTCATTCATGATAATTTATTGTAATGAGCCTGACCACAGTAAGCTGGTGCATCTTAAATTATTAATGACATACAACTATTTTTTGACTATCCAGTGAATAGGTCATAAGTATTTGGCTACATTCACACGATCGTAAGTGTTTTGCGGTCTGAAAATTGAGGATACGCAAAACACGGATATTGGCCGTGTGCATTCCGCATTTTGCGGACCGTACATGGCCGACTATATAGAAAATGCCTATTCTGGTCAGCGAGAAAGCTGCTTATTAGCGACTCAAGATTCAGGCTGCTGCTGATGGAGCTGGTACTGCTCCTGCCACCCCCTCTCCCATTAGCCATGGCAGTGGAACATGAGCGCAGAGGGACGCCGATCAGACTTCAGAAAGGATGGACGATGGCGCAGATAGTCTCTATAGTAGTTTAGTTTGTTCTCCGTCTGAGCGGGTGTAACAAAGGCCCACATTATGGACCGGTAGCAAGGGTTTAACATGGTGGAGAGCCAGTAGTCAACCCTCTGCTGAATGTCACTACACAAGCAAGTGAGCATGCATCAGGCCATTTATACAAGTGACTCAAAGGGTCTCCCTGCCTCCATTTACACTGCATACTGCCACGGTGTGTCTGGATCATCTGCCTCGTCTTCCTCATCTCCCTGTTGCTCCTCCGGCTGCCCCTGCTCCTCCTCTTCTGTCATCTGTGGATGAAAATCACCCATTTCGCTACACATTACTTGTTATCCAATGTCCTTCTCCTCCATTTTTCCCCACAGGGCTCGTGTGGCCGGGACATGTAGGCGCCACGTCTCCAATCCACTGACAGGCTCAAGGACTGGCCCACCTTCTGATCTACATATGTGTGCAGAGCTGGTAATGCCTTTTTGGCAATTAAATGATGGCTTGGGACTCTCCACCTCAGCCCAGCACAGCCATCAGTTCTCTACAAGGTGCAGAGTACACCACTTGGAAAGGGAGGGACTGCAGTACTAGCAACTTGGCCTGGACCACGTTCAGCTTCTGTACCGTTGGATGAGTGCACGCATACTATTGTCTCTTGCCAATCGCATCGGTGATCAATTGATGACGGAATAACTGACTTGGAGGAGGAGGAGCATTAGCATCAGGACCAACAGATGATGGAAAGGACAGACAGCTTCCTCCGACTGAGGTGGAGTCTTGACTGCCAGAAATTGGGTGCATGTCACTGGGTGATGCAGCGGTTGCTGCGGCAGGCTGGACCACCACATTGTAGCCACAGTTCTCCCAGGCCACTTTCCGGATGACGCTGCATGTGTTGACGCAGGACCGTGGTGCAACAAATGGTCATGTTCACCTCCTTCGGCAGCTAAACAAAACACTGCCACACCATCGAATAGAAATGAGCGGATGCTTGACTTTTTCAGTCTAATGTGTGGACAACAGGAGACGCACTTACACAACTGGGTATTTCGTAATATTCAGTTTATTGACAGACAGCACATTTCGGGGTACTCCTGACCCCTTTATCAAGTCTAAAAAATACCAAAGATACATTTACAAAATACGGAACAATAACCGTATGGGAGTCTAAAAAGATACTAAAATGCATAAAAAGGAAATGTTGTCCATATATAAAGATGGACAAACATGAATTTACAGATGAGTGAGAACATAAAATATAAATAACTGCATAATTATATGTAAACAATATGTATACATTAGGGATAAAAATAATAAAAAATAATGGAAACAACAGTTTAAAAAATATCCAATGGATTGAACAAGAGGGAAATGGATTATTATTGGAAGAGCATTTGTAAAAGGCTTAATTTCATGTCTAAAAAAATGCAAAATAGTTAACTAGATAACTCAAAATTGGTCATATTTTCTGTAGAGAAGTATATAATCTCCATGATGTCTCCATGATAAATCTGCAGCGTGGGGGCCCCTTGTGGCTATATACAGATGCCTGATGACGGGGACGCTCCATGGCCCCTTTTTTCTTTCAAACTACCCCTGCCCTGCATACCTGACTGGGAAATATATGCTGTAGATGAGGTGGCGTTCAGATTGTTGGCTGATCTGAACCCCTTCTTACTTTCAAAGTACCCCTGCACTGCATAACAGACAGGAAACTTAGTTCATTACAATTGGCAGTTACATTGTTGCCTGACATAAAGCCTTTTTTGGCTGTGAAGCCAAAGGTAGTCGCCAACAACAATGTGTTTTGTTTTGTTTTTAAATTGGGGTAGACCCTAAAACATTGGGAAATATAAAAGAGAAAACAAAGAGTAAGTGCACTGTAGTATAACAATGGTTGGGTGAGGTCGGTATACATGTCTATTCTGCATAAGGTACGAACAAGTCCTGTGGGATCCATGCCTGGTTCTTTTTAATGAATGTAAGGGCTCTTTCACACTTGCGTTGTCCGGATCCGTTGTGTAATACATTTGCCGGAATTACACACATTTTTTCATTCCGGATCCATCGTTGCGTCTTTTTTTCTAAGATACGGATCCGGAAATCCTGAAGCCAACCGCAACGGTATTTTTCCAGATCCGGACGACGGATCCGGTATGGGTCCGGATCCGTCGTCCGGATCCGTCGAAACAGGGGATCCGTCGTGTACGGATGAGCGGATCCGGTATGTAAATTTTTTCTTATCAGAAAATTTCTAGATTGAGTTTTACAACTAATAAAATATGCAAATATTTTAGGCTATAAAAAGTAAACCTAGGTGAATACCTCAGATTCTTCTCTGGATTGTCCGCAGGATGATGCCTGAACAAGAGTTTGCTTTCAAAGCCCTGATTCTTGTTTCCAGAAGGAGGCAACGAGAGCAAGATAAATGTTGGCGTCGTCTTCGTCGGTATTGGGTTCATCCAATATCATCTGCACGTATTACCGAAGGAGCATTCGAAGTCCTCTACCCGGAGTTACGTGAATATCCTGAAAAATTTAACAACTATTTCCACATGAATATGGCTACCTTTGATGAGCTCCTAGACCGAGTATCACCAAGACTGGCAAGAATGGATACTTCTTTCCGCAGGAGTGTGTCACCAACAGAACGACTAATGTTGACCATCCGGTAAGATGATTACATATAGATATATTAATTTTTATTATTTATTTGTGTTGTTTAGTATTTATATTTCATTTACAATCTTTCTAGCAGCTATAATAATCGGTCCATATTTTATATAAATATTACTGACAGTAAATATATATTGATCCTTTCAAGTATATAAAAATTTTAAGGAGACAAAGGATATTTTTGATAATTATAGTC
Organism: Bufotes viridis; assembly: GCA_033119425.1. Taxonomy (NCBI): domain Eukaryota; kingdom Metazoa; phylum Chordata; class Amphibia; order Anura; family Bufonidae; genus Bufotes; species Bufotes viridis. Next base: position 67,087,098 of record CM065592.1, read on the forward strand.
ATTCAGGCCATAGGAAATTTTACAAATCCATAATATATAATTTTTTGTATTTAACATTAATAATCTAATATCAAATTTTTTTTCCCTCAGCTTTCTGGCTACAGGTGACAGTTTCACCTCACTTCACTATAATTTTCGGCTAGGAATTTCAACTATTTCCACAATAGTCAAAGATACCTGTCAAGTTTTATGGGAGCAACTGCATGAGGAGTTCATACCTACTCCTAAACGGCAGAGATGGGTACAAATAGAATTTTTTTTCAAGAGGTGTGTCAATTTCCGCATTGTTTCGGCGCATTGGACGGAAAACATATCCATATTATAAAGCCACCAGGTACCGGTTCTGAATTTTTTAATTATAAAAAATATTTCTCGATAGTTTTAATGGCCATCGCTGATGCAGAGTACCGGTTTGTGGCCGTTGATATTGGTGCATATGGCCGCACCAACGATTCCATGATTTTCAAAAACTCTTTCATGGGACGGAGCGTGTACAATAGGCAATTTGACTTTCCACCTCCTGAACCTATGCCTGGAACCAACGGTCCACCGATGCCATGCGTATTGGTGGGTGATGAAGCCTTCCAAATGTCAGGAAACCTACTAAAACCCTTCTCCAGCCGTGGATTGGATGCCACCAAACGGAATTTCAATTATCGGTTAACAAGGGCACGAAGAATGGTCGAGTGCACCTTTGGGATTCTTGTATCTAAATGGAGAGTTTTTTCAAAACCGATTCAGTTGAAGATTGAAACAGTAGACAAAGTGGTAAAGTGTGGGGAAATACTTCACAATTTCCTACGAACAAAAGAACCCGCCATTGAATGAATAATGGAGGACAGCCAAATGACTAGTATTACCACTTTTGGACCACGTGGTACTGTGGCGGTGTCCGCCATGCGCGATTCATTTGCTGCCTACTTTAGCTCAGATGCTGGACGTTTACAGTGGCAGGACCAGAGTGTATAATATTTAAATATTTTCATGTTGTGTGTTTTACAAAATTGTTATCTAATAATGTTTATTAAATTTATCTAATTCGATATAGTAGTATGGTGTTTCTTTTTAGTAAAACTATTTAAATTATTGTAAAAAAAAATCTTATCACCGCATGAGTAGCCACTATCATTTCCTGGCTCCCCAAGCGGTGGGAGAGCATGTCAGGCCCTTATCCAACACACCCTCTCCCACCGCCTGGAGAGCAACACAGTTCTAGTGTCGCTCCCCAAGCGGTGGGAGAGCATGTCAGGCCTTTATCCAACACACCCTCTCCCACCGCCTGGAGAGCGACACAGTTCTAGTGTCGCTCCCAAAGTGGTGGGAGAGCATGTCAGGCCTTTATCCAACACACCCTCTCCCAACGCCTGGAGAGCGACACAGTTCTAGTGTCACTCCCCAAGCGGTGGGAGAGCATGACAAGCCTTTATCCAACACACTCTCTCCCAACGCCTGACAAGTGACACAGTTCCAGTGCCGCTCCCCAAGCGGTGGGAGAGCATGTCAGGCCTTTATCCAACACACCCTCTCCCAACGCCTGGAGAGCGACACAGTTCTAGTGTCGCTCCCCAAGCGGTGGGAGAGCATGTTAGGCCTTTATCCAACACACCCTCTCCCAACGCCTGGAGAGCGACACAGTTCTAGTGTCGCTCCCCAAGCGGTGGGAGAGCATGTCAGGCCTTTATCCAACACACCCTCTCCCAACGCCTGGAGAGCGACACAGTTCTAGTGTCGCTCCCAAGCGGTGGGAGAGCATGTCAGGCCTTTATCCAACACACCCTTCTCCCAACGCCTGAGAGCGACACAGTTCTAGTGTCGCTCCCTAGCGGTGGGAAAGCATGTCAGGCCTTTATCCAACACACTTCTCCCACCGCCTGAGAGCGACACAGTTCCAGTGTCGCTCCCCAAGCGGTGGGAGAGCATGTCAGGCCTTTATCCAACACACCCTCTCCCAACGCCTGGAGAGCGACACAGTTCTAGTGTCGCTCCCAAAGCGGTGGGAGAGCATGTCAGGCCTTTATCCAACACACCCTCTCCCAACGCCTGGAGAGCGACACAGTTCTAGTGTCGCTCCCCAAGCGGTGGGAGAGCATGTCAGGTATATTTTTATTAGTAAATAAACACAAGGACACCAAAAACGTTTAACATAATTTTACTTAATTTTTTTTTTATAAAACAATATAAATAAAATAAATATAATAAATATAATAATATTAAATATAATAAACATTAGAATTATAAATCCTGGTATTGTGGATTTTGAGGAGGAGGTTGGGGGGTGGCAGGCAGTGCATGGCTTGATCCCTCTCCACCTTCGTATGTTCGAGTGGACAATGAAATGTGCGATGTGGGAGGAGAGACAGCGGGAGTGTGCAACCGGGATGCGGGATAGGGTGAAGGAGTAGCCCGAGCCAGTGAAGAAGGAGTGGTGAAACTTGTAGGAAAATAGTTAGAAGGGAGAACAGTGTTGAAAAGGCTCGGCGGTTGTAGAATGGGGGGGTGGTTGAGGTGGACGGGTTGGAGTTTGAGGAGGTTGGAAGTGATGAGGAGTTTGGAAGTGGTGAGGAGTGGGTGGTGGGGGATAGGAATGGGACGTAGGATAGGAATGGGACGTGGGATAGGTCGGTGGTTGGGGAACGGAAGGTGGGCGGTGTCTCAAATCCCACACCGCATCCTCCACCCTACGTCTGAACTCCAACACCTGGTCGGGCATGAAGTCTGCCACCAGCTGATTTACTGATGGCCAATAGGCTTGTAGCGGGCCCGGCTGAGAAAACTGCGCTGCCCACTCCCGCAGACTTCTCAGCTCGGCCTCCAAGGCTACAATCCTAATGCTGTAACCACACAAGGTCTCATACAAGAGCCTTGTGAGGTCTTCGTAATCAGCTTGGCGGCTTCTACCGGCCCTCTGGTGACGCATCAATGCCTCAAAAAGTGGCGACATAACGGCCATTGTTGCGTCATCAGAGGGCACCAGTAGAGGACAATTAGGATCCTAACCAGGTGCTGGACGAGGTGGAGAGGGATCCGCGGGGGGCAGCTCAGCAGGGACCGCCTCTTGATCTCTTTCCCAAGGAGGTTCTGGTGCCCAAATACTGCTAGTTGTTCTGTAAAAAACTACTTCTACTTCTACATTCTAACATTTTTATAGGCATTTTTTACTTACCTTCGCAGCTCTAGGGTTCTACGTAGGAACCCTAGGGCAGCCGCATAGCGGAACGGCTGCCGGCGGGTTCCACCAGACCCGCTCGGGCGATGGACCTCCTCGTTATAATCTTTTTTGTAGCGGTCCCTAATTAAGCGCCACCGCACCATGACTGACGTCTCTGAAAAATATAATAATAAACATTACTCTCCATTTACAGGCATTACCAAACTGCAGCACTACAGCTGTTGCAAAACTACTACTCCAGATATGCCTGGATAGGGCAGGCATGCTGGGAGTTGTAGTTTTGCAACTGCTGGAGGGTTGCAGTTTGGACATGACTGATAAATAATCAATTAAAATAATTTAAGTATACTTACTGCAATCTTCCTTTTGGCCTTCACTGAGGTCATCCCAATTTGGCACTATCTTGGAACAAATCTCCATTCACAGACTCCGGGTCAAGTGATGGTCTGCATGGCGGCGGTCGGTATGGTCCCAGAGTGGGACGCGTTCCTCCACCAGATGGATGAGGAGTCCGTTGTCAATATAAAATCCGGATAATTCCTCCTCATCCGTTCTGGCAGAGGCCCTTGAACCCTAAAGAAATGAGAAAATTAATTAATAATTAAAAAAAAACTAAATTGCACATATTATATAACAAGATTCAATACTGAGTGTGGGGAGTCGCTCTGGTAGATAGCGGTGCGGGTGCAGTACAGAGGCAAAAGGAGTCCAGTAAGTGCAGCAAACAGTGTTTAATTCACACTTGCACAACATAAACAGCATAGTCACTTGGGGTTAATTCACACCCAGCAGAAAAACGTGAGGCAAAACAAAAAGTCAAATACAGGTTCCAGTCACCTGGGAGGTTTAGGTGCGGATTCACACCTGGCTGTCAGTCCAGCCGCAAGACAGTCGACGTCAGGCTTCCAGGCCGTCTGCACTCCTCCTTGCTGGGCTCTTGCTTCCAGCCCAGAGAACTCCCAAATTCAAATGATTCCACAGCCAACAGCAGCTCCAGGACAATCACACCACCTGCTGGTGCTGGCTGTGTTTTTAAACTCAGCCCAAAACCAGGACTGGGTCGTGGGGAGCAGCCACCCACCCTACACTTTAGCTGCTCCCGGTAAGAGTCGGCCCGGATCGGCTTTGCAGCCATGCTATTTAACAACTATGTCAGTAGCACTAGCTGCTGCTGACATCAACAAAAACGGCTCTTACCTCACCGAGGCTATGAACCTCGGTGACACATACCTGCCATCCACGACGGCACTCTGCACCTTACCACATGAGATATACTCACACGTCTCCGACCGCCGCGTGCTCCCCGGCGCCTTGTGGATGGTTGTTGACGACCTCTTGAGGCCACAGGAGAATTAGACTAAAATAAAAGAATATAAAACTTAATACTCAAAAATAAAAAAAATAAAAACACTAAAAATTTAAAGAAAATTAATTATCGCTTCCTGGTGTCCACCCCCGACTTCCTCCTCCCCTGCTATTGTAGGAGGGCCAGAACACCTCTCCTCCGTTGACAATTGCTGTGAAAGATATAAAATATAAATTTTTGGGATATGGGATAATAATCAATCTAAAAAAAAAGCTTTAAAACTTTACATATCGTATGCAAGCGAACTCGCTGTCTTGGAGGAGAGTGCCCGGCCTCACTTGAAGAGCCACTTGAAGAGCCTATTGAAACAATTAAAAACGATTAAACAATAGAATTTTAGTCATTGAAAAAATTATATAGAAAATTATACTTACTGGACATTTTTTAGGTATTTGAAAGTCTAAGGTCTCCAAATTTTTTTTTACCTAAACAATGACACAAAAAAAAAGGAAATTAGCAAATTAGTATTAAACAACACTAATAACTTAACCAGGGTACTACTACCCCCAACATCCTCCATGCAGTCACCCCAACTGCAGTCCCAAAGCAAAAGCACTTGGGACTGCAGCTAGGGTGAAAGCATGGAGGGTGCTGAGGGTATCATTCCCCAGGGGACTACTACCCCCAACATCCTCCATGCAGGCACCCCAACTGCAATCCCAAAGCAAAAGCACTTGGGACAGCAACTAGGGTGACCGCATGGAGGGTGCTGTGGGTAGCATTCCCCAGGGGACTACTACCCCCAACATCCTCCATGCAGTCACCCCAACTGCAGTCCCAAAGCAAAAGCACTTGGGACTGCAGCTAGGGTGAAAGCATGGAGGGGGCTGTGGGTAGCATTCCCCAGGGGACTACTACCCCCAACATCCTCCATGCAGTCACCCCAACTGCAGTCTCAAAGCAAAAGCACTTGGGACAGCAGCTAGGGTGACCGCATGGAGGGGACAGCAGCTAGGGTGACCGCATGGAGGGTGCTGGGGGTAGCATTCCCCAGGGGACTACTACCCCCATCATCCATTTCTGCCTCCTACATGCATTTACTATGTCTAGGACATAGTAGATGCATGTAGTTTATAATTTTTTTTTCAGAAACAAACACAAACAATACTCACCTCCAGGAGACTCATCACGTCCTCTCTCTTCTCCCGCGCGGGCTGTCTAGTGAAAGTTTTCGCGCCAGCCAAGCCCTTCCTACTTTCTGGCGCAGGCGCAGACGCAACTTCCGGATCCGTTGTGGCGTCGTAGCAACTAAAGATGTTATGACGGATTCGGAATAATACATTTCAATGGGCTATCATTCCGGATCCGTCGATGCGCAAGTGTTCAGGATTTTTGACCGGAGCAAAAAGCGCAGCATGGTGCGGTATTTTCTCCGGTCAAAAAAAATGTTCCGGTCCTGAACTGAAGACATCCTGATGCATCCTGAACGGATTTCTCTCCATTCAGAATGCATGGGGATAATCCTGATCTGGATTTTTCCGGCATAGAGTTCCGTCGTCGGGAAAACAAAAACGCCAGTGTGAAAGAGCCCTAAGATTGTCCAAGTTGGCTGTGGACAGGCGCTGCACTTTTCTGTGATAACACCCCCAGCCGTTCTAAACACACGTTCAGACAATATACTGGCTGCGGGGCAGGCCAGCACCTCCAAGGTGTAAAGGTGAAGCTTAGGCCATGTCCCCAATTTGGAGACCCAGAAGTTGAATGCGGCAGACCCAGTGGCATAGCTAGAAATGACTGGGTTCCAACAGCAAATTTTTGAATGGTGCCCCCCTCCCCCAGTAATTTTTTCAGCTGCTTTCCCTGCTTTCCCTGTAGCTACGACCCTGGGCAGGCCCATCAGTCAGTACGTGTAGGAGTGTGCACAGATATTATTCCACCATTTTGCGGAAATGCTGCCTGTTGCTAAGACGTTCCATATCTTCTGGTGGTGCTGGTTGTTGTGGCGTGGTGACAAAGCTTTTCCACATTTCGTCCATGCTAACCCTGCCTTCTAAGGTGCGGGCAGTGACCCAGCTGCGTTGGCAACTTCTTCCTCCTCCTCCTCTGCTTTAGCCTTGTGCTTCCATTGAGCCCCCGGTGTCAGGTATGAATGCCATCAGCAGCGCGTCTACCAGCATTGACTTCTTCCAATCACGCTTTGTTCTGGTCCTGATGCAATAGTCAGGCTGAGTTGATGTACTGCTCCGAATGGATATCAGATATTAGGCGTACGCCGAGAAATCACACACAGACTATCACAGGGAAGTCAATGCAAGATGTTCTGTTTATTACGTGTGATACATGAGTTAATAAGAGGTAAAAAGAGGAAATTAAGTGACTACAGTAAGTCTATGTTATCTCATTTGTCACATGTTAGTGTTCTAACGGTCTCAGACCACATTAGAATAGCTGAATCATTATGATTAGTAAGGTGTTAGCTTTTACTTCAGGGTCCATTTTGTCAAACTAACTGTTAGTTATTAGTAATTTATACAAGCAAGTATACACTCATATATATGATTCCACAACAGTCCCCCCTTGTAGACTTGATTGTAGACTTTCCCTAAACCTAACGAATCCGCAGTGAATACCTTTCGCATCCTCTTCACCGACAGTGGCGACAACCTATCCCTTGTGCATAGGCTCCCGGTTAAGCGGACTTCTGGTAATACCCTGGGATTCATCTGTCCCTAGTTTTCACTTCTTGGGTCTTCTGTCCTTGGTGGAGGAGGAACTTCATCAGCGGGAAGTGGCAGAGGCGGAGGTGGTGTCGGGACTGAAGGGATTACATCCACATCTGCTGTACTAGCCATGTGCTCATAGAGGATCATTATTGGTTCTTCAACATTCTTCTTTCTCTTGGTGATGCGGTTAATGCAAGAAATAACAAGTTTGATTAGTACGTAACTTATCAATAATATTAGGGCTATCTGCAATATCCCCTGAATTATTCCCATTAGCCATCCTGCAATTCCTTTGAACCAGTTACTGGGATTAAGGAATGAGAAAGTGTCAGACCACCATGTTGATTTATCTGCTTTGTGTGCCTCTAACCATTGATCATGTATCTCACTTATCTTTTCCAAACCCACTTTCACTTGTAGATTACCTTGTGGATCAATATAGTGGCAACATGCGGCACCTATTATCTGACACATACCTCCTTCCTTTGCAGTCAAGTAGTCTAATACCAAAGTGTATTGATTGGAGACTATAATGAGTTGGTTCTGGACAATATTAGATGTGTTCAAGAGTTTCATTGCCTCTCAAATCTGATCATCTAGGTAGTCAGTGGCCATTACCAGTTTGTCATACATTTGCATAATCATGGGATAGATAAACAGGGTGCTAAAGATTTTGTTGGGAATACTCAATTCCACAAGATGGGGTTTCCCATTTGGTCTAGGAGTGTTATCTGCAGCTCTTTTGTATAAGGTGTGTTTAGGGATAGCATTGACATCTAGCTTCCCATGAGGCAGTATAAAAGTGGCTGGCGTGAGCCTAGCAATTGTACATAAACCCTTGAAGTTTGCGGGGAGCCATTTATATGCTTTATGTCCACATACCATGTATACATTTTCTGGGATAGAGACCACTGTACTATTGGACAAGCTAGTGATCAATTTGGCTATCATGGCACCTTCTGCTAGTCCCATACCCTTTTTCTGACCTTCCGTTGTCTTACTAGTTATCCCAGTTACCAGGTGACTTATAGTGCGGCGGCCGCAGGCTACATTACCACCTGCTGCGGCATCTATACCGATGCACTGCACTGGGCTGTTGAGGTTGGAATCATTACAGCCTGATTTGTTATGGGGACTAAAAGTCATACCTTGGGTCTGCACCTGCAAACAATGACAGTTTTTCCAGTTTGGAAAACAGGATACATTGCTCCACATGTAATCATTCCAGGGCATATTGCTATTTTCAGCTGAGGGTCCTGATCGGTTTATCATTAGCCAGGGGCGTACATAGAAATCACTGGGCCCCATAGCAAGAATCTGAAATGGGCCCCCATGAGACAGTCACGCTGTGGATGGCACTGTTATGGGATTGGGGGCTGGATGGAACTGTCATGGATGGGGCTGTGGATGGCACTGTTATGGGATGGGGCTGTGGATGGCACTGTTATGGGATGGGGGCTGTGGATGGCACTGTTATGGGGATCTGTGAATTGCATCCACAGCCCCCATCCCATAACAGTGCCATCCACAGCCCTCCCCATCCCATAACAGTGCCATCCACAGCCCCCATCCCATAACAGTGCCATCCACAGCCCCCATCCCATAACAGTTCCATCCACAGCCCCCCCAATCCCATAACAGTGCCATCCACAGCCCCCCCATCCCATAACAGTTCCATCCACAGCCTCCCCCCCCATCCCATAACAGTGCCATCCACAGCGTGACTGTCTCATGTCACGTGCCTGCCCGGCCTGCTTTATGAATGCGGCGCAGGCATGTGACGTCAGTCACGCTGCGCTCGACCCCCCGGCCTGCGTGAAGTATTCCCTGCCGGTGCGCCTCATGTGAGTTTATGATAAATTAAAACAGAGGGGGCATTATTTATATTATGGATTACCGTAATTGAATTTTAGAACTTGACAGGAGTGGTGGGGCCGGAGTGCCCAGCCGCAAATGCCCGCCCCCAGCTCCTCCTCCCTGATTATACATCGCAGCCTGCGATGCTGGAGCATCGCGGGCTGCTGTCCGTGCAAAGTGGGGGGGCGGAGCGTTCCATGGCTTCGGGCCCCCCTGTGCTGCGGGCCCCATAGCAGTGGCGTGGTCTGCCTCTATTGACGGTACGCCACTGTCATTAGCCATGGGGACCCATCCCATGCTACTATGGTTAGGGAAGCTTTCCTGTTGCCATCTTTAGAACTGACCTCTTCTATACCTGAAAGGAAGATGGCTGATGGCTGATCCTGCCAGTTCTTTCAATTCTAGGAGGGTTAGGGGCACAGCTAAGTAAGGCATAGCTCTGGCATTTATTGGGCCATGTGTACATATCCAACAATTTCTTAGTGAAGAGATGGAGTCGGAATCACCCTCCTTCAGGCTCTCATACAACACCTGGTGATGTTTGACAAACTTATTGTCCCACCCGTCATCCTTCCCTGGGGGAAGTATGTATGCATTGGCGAGTGTTAACGGTGCCAGCAGATAAAGGAAAATCATTTTATTAGCTCTGGATCTGGCGGGCATCTTATCCTTTTGCAATGAGAGGCGTGAATCCAGGTGGGTCTCCCTTCGAGCTTTACGGAAGTTGGTGTGGTCAATAGTACTTGGTAAGGTCCCTCGAAACGTGGTTCCAGGGTACTTCTGACGTGTTTCTTGACCACCACCCACTCTCCTGGTTTCAGAGTGTGGCTTCCCTCTAGGGAGTCAGGATCTGGAATGGAAGAAAAGACTTGTGCATGGATGTTAGATAACTGTTTGCTCAAAGCTATCACATATTTTGCAATGGATTTATAATGCATTTGCAATTGTTGTGGGAAGTACAACCCCATCCGGGGTCCTGACCCAAACAATATCTCATGTGGAGTCAGCTTGTGGGGAGATTTTGGAGTGTGCCTGATTGCAAAGAGTGCTATTGGTAAACACTGGACCCAGTTTAGCCCTGTCTCCCTAGTCATTTTCAACATTTTTGACTTTAATACCCCGTTCAGTCTCTCAACCTTGCCGCTACTTTGGGGTCTGTAGGGGGTGTGAAACGACAGGTGTGACCCTATCATCTTCCAGACTTCTTGGGTTAGGTTAGCAGTGAATGCTGGGCCCTGATCACTCTCAATGACTTTAGGTACCCCATACCTACAGACAGTTTCCTGTATCAATTTCTTAGCAGTAGTTGTTGCTGTCTGATTCCTGACGGGGTATGGACTACTCCAAAGGCATATCTGGAGTCTGTATAGATGTTGGCAGTGGAGTCTTTTGCTGTGAGGCAGGCCTCAGTAAGAGCTATGAGTTCAGCCTCTTGTGCTGACTGGTCTGGGTGCAATTGCCTTGCACATAGCACTTCATACTCACTAGTAACTGCCATGCCTGTATGGAATTTCCCTTTGTCATCGGCATACCTTGAACCGTCCACAAAGAGTGTCCATTTTGGGTTTTGCAAAGGAGTGTCTTGTATTGATGGTGGTGTTCCCACTTCAGCTTCCATCATTGTATTGCAATCATGGTCTGGTTCCTTATTAGGAGAGTCAGTAGCTGTCCATAATTCCTCTTCCTGGAGATCCTCTTCTGCCTGTAAATCAATAAAATCCACAGAATCTCTTCCTGCAGTATACTCCCCCCTTGGGAGAGGAAGGAGTGCAGCCGGGTTGAGGATGTGGCATCTCTGAATGGTGACATTATCTGGTAGAAGCAGACTACACTGAAGTCTGAGGTGTCGTGTGCAGTGAGGTGTTTAGGTTGTGTCTGTTGAAGGAGAGCAGAAATGTCATGGGGAGCCATGATGGTGAGGGGGTGTCCTAGGACAATGTCAGAGGTAGCGTTCAGAAGGGAACTAGCAGCATGAACGGCCCTGACACAAGAAGTGGTGGCTCTGGCTACAGAGTCAAGACGTTTTGAGAAGTAGCCTAGGGGTCTATTACGGCCCCCATTGCTCTGGGTGACAATTCCTGTAGCATGACCCTGACGCTCCATGACATAAAGCCGGAAGGGAAGTTTGTAATTAGGGATGCCAAGAGCTGGGGCAGTGATAATGGCCTTTTTGAGAGTTTCAAATGCTTCTATGGCTTCTGATGTCATCTAAAAAGAAACAGTGGCCACACGTGGTATGCAGTCATAGAGTGGCTGCATCAGGACTGATGCATCAGGAATCCATGGCCTACAATAGGAAATAAGTCCCAGAAAGGTTTGCAGTTGTTGAGGAGTGTCAGGGAGTGAGATGTCTGAGACTGCTTTCTTTCTGGCATCCGTAAGATGTTTACTGCCTTGTGAGATACAGTGGCCTAGAAAAACAACTTTGGGAAGACACAACTGTAATTTGGACTGCGAAGCTTTACACCCAGCATCTGCCAGAAATTGGAGAAGTGAGGTAGTTGAGTGTAGGCAGGTGGGATGTGAGTCAGCACAAAGGAGTAAATCATCCACATATTGTAAGAGTTCCACCTCAGGGTGATCTGCTTGCCATGGTTGTAAGATGGAAGCCATAGCTTTACTGAAACAGGAGGGACTATTCTGAGCTCTTTGAGGCAAAACAGTCCAGGTGTACTGTTTCCCATCATGTGTGAAGGCAAAGAGAAATTGAGAGTCATCATGCAATGGGACAGAGAAAAAAGCATTTGCCAGATCAATGACTGTGAAGATAGAGGCCGTAGGAGGAATGCTAACAAGCAGGATATGGGGATTTGGAACAATAGGGGTCTCAAAGACTGTAACCTCATTGATTGCTCTGAGGTCTTGGACCATGCGATACACAGGGGGCTGCCCTTTTTCCCTTCTTTTCTTGACTGGATATAAGGGAGTGTTACAGGGGGAGGTGGTCATTTTGATAGCCCCATTTGCGAGAAAAGTCTGTATCTGGAGGGTGATAGTGTCCTTGTCAGGATTCTTCAAGGTAACTGTGACTGGCGGGACCTTGAGACGCCCTATGTCTTGGGGCCTTTGGCCCATAGGGTATCAGGGATGAGGTGCAAAATGCTTTGCAGTGTATCCCCTTGCTCGGGTGATTCAGAGGGCTGGGCCGTTAATGCCATCAAGAGACAAGTTTCCTCTGGGCACAGGTCTGTACCCAGGGCAACTGTACCATCCTCCCTGAATTGAATGTTGGCCCGTATTTTCTGAAGAAAGTCCGAGCCTAAAAGATTAAAAGGACAAGTCTGGCTTACAACAAATTGTGACATTACTCCAGTGGGTAGATGCAATTGTGGGAATTGGCTTCAGGAGTAATCAAGAGAGGTTTAGTAACAGGGTTGTGCTGTGTAACCCCTTCCAAGCCAGAGCAGGGCAAATGGATATTTGTAAGCCAGGAAGGGAGTATGGCAGTTTCACATAACACGCTGCGGGCTGCACTAGTGTCTACAAGGAATGAGAATTCCTTCCCTGCCACATCGAGGGTGATTCGAGGGGCGGGGCCAGCTGGAGGGGCAGAGACTGCCATACATGAGGTGTCCCCTCCCAGCAACACTAGCTTGAAAATATCCTAGCGGGTGTGGTTGGCCAAGAAGGAGGTGTTTCTCCTTGGCCTTGGTTCACTGGCCACAGATGTCTGGAACGACAGTTCCTCTTTATGTGTCCAGGCTTGCCGCACCCATAACAGACACGGGGTGGGGGCCTTTCTTCTCCCTCTTCCCCTGTCATGACAGCCATAACTGCGGTGCGGGTCTTCTTGTTATTACTCTCCAACCCTTTAGCAACTTGTTCTAAGATCTCAAGGGTTAATGATTTCCATTCTGGGCGGCAGGTGACAAGAGCTTTGTTCAGATCTGGCCTAAGGCCATCTACAAATGATCGGGCCAGAAGTCTCAAGTGTACAGGTTCATTTGGACTGATTCCCATATCTTTATAATTTTGTTTAACCCTTTGGGCGAATTTCTCCACTGACTCTGCCCTGTCCTGTAACATACCCTGCAAAGTAGTGGATTGTTCTGCTAGCCTGTCCTTTGCCCATTTATACAATTGTTGAATGAAATAGTCCCCGGATTCTGAGTCACGGGTATCAAAATTTGCTCCTTGGAGCTCTGGTTGTTTCATGTGATCCATTATAAGTGAAGAGTATTCACCAGTCTTATTTTCTACAATACTCTGTAGGTCTGACCATGTACACCCATATGTTTGATATACTTGAGACAATTTCCTGAAAAAGGGCATAGGGTGAGTGTCTGGCATGAGATTCACTATGGTGAATAACTGCTGGGGGGTGAAAGACACATACTTAGGAGGCCCTACTGGGTGGGTATTTAACAATGCCTCCTTTAAAACTGTAAGGTTTCCCTGCTCTAAGTTATGCATGTCACTTCGCAACTGTGCAAGTTGATGTTGAAAAAAGTCATTCGTTATTCCTGTACCCTGGCTATGTGGGGAAATATCAGAGAAATGACTAAGAGGCGGCATCCTGCGCGCAGGGGTTGGTGCTACATCAGTTGCATTGGGTGCATATTCCACCGTTATCTGTGACTCTTCTCCTGTAGTGGGTTCTTTAGATTCCTCTCCCTCCACATCTTCCTGATCTGAGCAATATCCATGTCCCCCTACCATTATGTGAGCAGGCACTGTGGATTGACTGGGTGGCATGTAGGTGCCATCCGGATTTATCATGGGGTATATGGTAGTGACTTGGGGCATGACAGAAGGGACAGATTTGGGGGAAACTATATGTCCAGCCTTGGGCGTTGGCTGAGGACAAAATGGCGCTGTGGCCAGGACAGGCTGGACGGGCTGGGGAGCTAAAAGAGTGTGGTCATGTGGGCGCGGAGCACCACAGGCTAAGCATGTATCTCGGGAAGCAGGGTTCTGCTGACCACGCACTGTACAAATCCAACTTCCCTTTTTCTTTCAGCGGCACCATTATAGGGTGGTGGCTGTTCCCTCACTAACACTGGGCCAGGCCGATAGTAATGACGTCCTGACTTTTCATCAAACATTGCATCTCCTTTTGTCTGTTCAAATTCTCTGCTGCAATCCAGCCACACTCTGACTGTATCAATCAACTTGTCATCTTGCAATCTGCCTCTCTTTTCAGTTAACAATGTCTGCCATGTAGCAGAACACAGTATACCACCTTTTACCATATTATAATTCTTCTCTAACTTGCTAAATCCTTTAACATGACCTTTTCCTCTCCGGTCCCCCACGTACTGTCCAGGTGAACAGTAGCCATTCGGGACACTTTCTTGGTTACCCATTTTGCAACAAAACATGTCCTGGAGCCTTCACTTACTGTCTCTGATTTTTGGATAGCACAGACACTGACAAACAGACACCTTGAGCTTGAGACCAACACTTGTCAGCAAGCAGTCTCCCTCCCTTCTACTATTTCTTGGGGTCACACACCAGGGTTACCCCTCAATGTAGGCACTTAGGGAGACTCCCTTCTGTTGTTCTGTCAGTCTATGCCTCTCCTCACAGAGAGACCAACCACACATATAAAAATAATAAAACACAGTACATCAAATCTTATCAATACAATGGGGTTCTTACTCTCATGCCCTCGAGGTTGCTCCAGACTGCCGATGCACCCCTCCCTAGTACAAATGTGGATTGACTAGGCCAAGGAACACAAATAGATAAGATGATTTATTTTCTCACCTCTCCCGGTGTCCGTTGGCTCGTCTCTCCTTGTCCAGTCTCTGGGGGTACTTCAGCAGGGGGTCCAATCCACGAGCCCCACGTTGGGCGCCAAATGTTCTGGTCCTGATGCAATAGTCAGGCTGATTTGATGTACTGCTCAGAATGGGTATCAGATATTAGGCGTACGCCGAGAAATCACACACAGACTATCACAGGGAAGTCAATGCAAGATGTTCTGTTTATTACGTGTGATACATGGGTTAATAAGAGGTAAAAAGAGGAACTTAAGTGACTAAGTCTATGTTATCTCATTTGTCACATGTTAGTGTTCTAACGGTCTCAGACCACATTAGAATAGCTGAATCATTATGATTAGTAAGGTGTTAGCTTTTACTTCAGGGGCCATTTTGTCAAACTAACTGTTAGTTATTAGTAATTTATACAAGCAAGTATACACTCATATATATGATTCCACAACAGCTTCAGTGACGGAATTAAGGACGGCACGTTGTCCTTGTAACTGGGATCCAGCAGGGTGGCCACCCAGTAATCTGCACAAGTTAAAATGTGGGCAACTCGGCAGACGTTGCGCAGGCACTCCGGCATGTAGTCGCTCATGTTTGTCAGGCTGCCCAGAGGCAATGACAAGCTGTCCTCTTTTGGGAATTGTATCATCTGTGTCCTCCGTATCCCCCCAGCCACGCTCAAGTGATGGCCGTGAGCTGCTTTGGGTGCCACCCTGCTATGTACACAGTTTCTTCTCCTCCTCCTTCTCCAGAACTGTGCCCTTGCTGGACAATTGTGTACCTGGCCTATGTTGGTGCAGGAGCCCACCCTCCGAACCACTTGTATATGACTGGCCTTGTAAATTAAGGGTAAGACATGTATATAGTTTTGTTTGTTTATTTAGTTTATCTGACTTATAGTTATTTAAATATGTTTATAAGTAAATTTGTTAATAGTTTGTGAATGGGCATTAATGAGTGGTTTAAGTGAAAGGGAGGGGGAGGGTGTAGGGTGGGAGTCTGGTCTGGTTAATTTTCTCTTTTTGAAATGTTCCTTGTATAGTTTTTGTTACGATTTATAATAAAAAGTCCTGATAACCGTGGAAATGTTACCCAACAATCTAACCGACACAGTTAATAAAATTATTTGCCTGTCACATCTGCGGCTCAGGCCGCAGGGGTCTTTGAGCACAGATAAAAGTGATTTTGTCCCACCAGAATCTAAGAGCTGGATTAACTGAATTGATTTTCATTGTCAGGTGTTCAGGAATTTCTGCACCACCAAATTCACCACATGCGCCAGGCTAAGGGTGTGTGTCAAACCGGCTAGGCCCAGAGCTGCTATGAGATTTCGCCCATTATCACATAACACCAGGCCGGTCTTGAGGCTTAGTGACACCAACCACTCAAAGTCTGTTGTTCCATGCCCGTCCACAGCTCCTGCGCGGTGTGGGGTTTGTCCCCCAAACAGATGAGTTTCAGAACAGCCTGCTGTTGTTTCCCCCTGGCTGTGCTGATGTTGGTGGTGAAGGTGTTACGCTGAAAGGATGAGGAGGTGTTAGTGGAGGAGAAGGCGGAGTAGGAGGAGGAGGCAACAGGAGGCAAATAGAAATGCCCAGCAATCCTCGGGGGCGGAAGGCCATACGCCAAACTTCTATCCGACTCTGGCCCAGCCACCACTACATTTACCCAGTGTGCTGTTAGGGAGATATAACTTCCCTGCCCGTTCTTACCGATCCACGTATTGGTGGTTGTGTGGACCTTGCCACAGATGGCGTTGTGCAGGGTAGGGATGGCTCGCCTGGAAAAGTAGTGGCAGCTGGGAACCACGTACTCCTGGGACAGCCACCACCATAAGTTTTTTAAAAAGTCTCCATCCATCTCCACCAGACAGAATGACAGCATTTCAAAGGACCAGGAATTTTGAAATCCTGGCATTTAGGGCCAGGGATCGCGGTTGGGTAGGCGGGTACTTCCTCTTTCTATTTCTTTTTCTAATTGGGAGATGCTTGATGACAGTAAAAGATGTGGTGGCGTTGCTGCCACATCCTCTGTTTGCGGGGTGGCAGGTGCCACTGTCACTCACTTGTGCTCAGGTTTAGAACGTTTACTTTTATTTCCCTATCCAAATTTGTTTGCAGGGCACTTGTCCTACTCTTAGCCCCATTTTGCTTCAATTTCCAGCCCTCTAGCCCTTTCCAGGCCTTTTTTTAGAGTCATTTTAGTGCCCCAAAGTTCGAGTCCCCATTGACTTCAATGGAGTTCGGGTTCCGGGTCAAGTTCGAGTCCCGAACTCGAACTTTGCGGTGAAGTTCGACCGAACCCGGTGAACCCGAACTCCAGGTATAAAAACGGCAATAATTTGTGGTGATACTATATACAATATGGGATTATGCCAAAAGACATACATATACACACTCAAAATTAAAGTTATTATATAGGGACTTAGTATATATGTATATATAGATATATGGCTCAGGGAAAGAGTGACACATGTGCAGATGGTGGCATGTGTGTAAGTAGTTGGGAACCACGTATGTAGGGGTTCATAAAGATGGGCTGATTTAACAATATTGGTTGACTCACATAAGATATTTTGTGCCATATTGTGGATATAAAGGTAATAGTGGGCAAATTATATGTATATTACGCAGAGGGAGAATTTGTGGTTGATGGGGGAGATACTAAATTACCTGGTCTGAGTCAGCAGTGCGAGCGGCACGGCCGGTGTGTCAGCAGCACGTGAAGGACGCCGACCAACACCCCGCGCGCTCGCTGCTGTAGTGATAAATGGAGTGAGGAGGGAGATCAGCGCTTCATTGGAGGAGCATCCGTGATGGAGGGGCAGGGCTGAGATGACAGTTCGTATGATAGTAGAGAAGAGACAGGGAATCGAGTGCCGCTGAATGTCTGTAGTTTAGGGTAATGTGACCACTGATGACAGAATTAGATGTGTGCTGTGGGCAACATCTGGGGTGGTGAAATCATGGATAAAAATGGCCCTATATGTCTGAAGGGTGCCAGTGTATTAGCACCGGGACAAATGGGTAGATGGTTAGTAGTGTTGAGCGCGAATATTCGAATAGCGAATTTAAATCGCGAATATCGGCACTTCGCTAATTCGCGAATATTTCGAATATAATGCTATATATTCGCAAATTCGAATATTCGCTTTTTTTTTTTTTTTTTTTTTAAGTTGTTCCCTCCCACTTCCCAAAAGCATTTATTCTTACATGTCCGAGGACTCCTTGCTCCCCTCCCGCTCCAGTCAGTGCCCGTCTGCCGAGTGCCAACTTCCTCTGCGCATGGAGCGTCCCCATCACCATGGGAACGCCTCCATGCTAGAATGTACTGTCGGATTTGAGAATCACGGTTATCTAGACCATGGTAAAAGTTGGATGCGCAATGCGAGTAAACTTACTAAAATCACTCGCATTGCGCGTCCAACTTAATTTTGTGTATAGTCAAAATCCTAATGGTAGGGCGAGGGTACTTGGGTTGCGAGAATTAACGAATATACAGAATATAGCGCTATATTCGTATTCGTTATATTCGTTAAATCTAGCAAGCAAGGCAACTAAGTTGGATGCGCAATGCGAGTAATTTAAGTAAGTTTACTCGCATTGCGCATCCAACTTAGAGCGTGGAATAGGCTTTAGGCATAGGCATTACTATTGCCAATCGGAAAGTTGTCTAAGTTGGATGCGCAATGCGAGTAAACTTACTTAAATTACTCGCATTGCGCATCCAACTTAGAGCGTGGAATAGGCTTTAGGCATAGGCGGCAACTACTATTGCCAATCGGAAAGTTGTCTAAGTTGGATGCGCAATGCGAGTAAACTTACTTAAATTACTCGCATTGCGCATCCAACTTATTTCTGTGTATAGGCAACGTTCCTATTGGTTGTTTGCTAGACTTAACGAATATAGAGAATATCGCTATATTCGTATTCGTCATATTCGTTTATTCTAGCAAGCCAACCATTGTTAGGACGTTGCCTATACACAGAACTAAGTTGGATGCGCAATGCGAGTAATTTGAGTAAGTTTACTCGCATTGCGCATCTAACTTACAGCGAGTATATTGTCAATAATCCTTCATTCCATCAAGACAACCAATAGGAAGTTGCCTAAGTTGCATTCGCAATATGCACATGGTGTTTCTATCGCGAGAATCGTCATTGAAATATTCGTGTGAGCCTATACGGGCGTGGCTTTGTCTTGCGAGTTTGTTGACAGGAGGAAGGTTGAATCGCAGTGCAATACTCGTGTGTGACGCGCATGAAAATGGTCTCAAGCAATTTTAAAGAAGTCGAGGAAGATCTCCTGATTACTGTAAGTAATTCCACATTACAGCACTGTATTACATATCACAGGCTTGTTATTCCAATGTATTTATACAAATTCTCATTTTTCTTGCTTCAGGGCATATTAACCCTGTCAAAGCCAGAGTTTTTTTGTTAGCCTCTTATTTCGCTCACTGCCTTCAAAGAGCCATCACTTTTTATTTGCCTGTTCACATAGCCATATGAGGGCTTGTTTTTTGCGGGACAAGTTGTACTTTCTAACTCCGCCATTTAATATTGCATAAGATGTATTGGGAAGCCAAACAAAATGCAAAATGTCCAAAAATTGCAAAATAAAAGCAATGCCACGCCATTTTTACGGGTTTGTAACCCCTTAAGGACACATGACACAACGGTACATCATGTATAGTTCCGATCACCGCTACGCGGCGGGCAGTGATCAGAACTGGGTGCCTGCTGAAATCAATCAGCAGGCACCTTGGGACAATGTGCCGCGGGGTCAATTCAGACCTGCGGTTTGCGGCTTTTGCGTGTAATTGGGGGCGGGTGCGGTGGCTATCGGGTCACCGTGCTGCTGTAATGGGGACCCGATAGCAGGGAAGGCCTGCGTCCGCATATCTACATAGACAGTGGTCTACTTTTGCTACCAACACGCCCATTTTCCAAACAGTCCTCAGAGCGGTATCAGTCTGATGAAGGCCGTATTGTGGCCGAAACGTCACACGCATGTATATGATTTACCGCACTTCTGATTAAAAGAAACTTATCTTCAACGCATAAACTGGAGTTTATTTCCTTCTTGATACTAAGGGGTGGGAACCCGACCTCCAGTAGCGCACCTCCAAAGAGTGCCACAACCGCCAGATGACGTACAGCTATGTCATTGGGCGTGAAGGGGTTAATGATAGGTGCACTAAGTACTGTTAAGACATCACACCACTATGTCTGGTAGCATGTATGTATGGACACATTGGACAGCTGAGAAACATCTCTCATATGCACAATGCACATCCATTTTCCTGCCTCACAGTGCATACCCCACATCGTATACTCCACACCGTATACCCCACAGTGTATATCCCTCCACACACACACATAGTCTTTGGATTCTAATATGCGTCTGGTTGGTCAGGAGAAGTAATGTTTGACCGCCATTATTTGCTGGTTCATTTAGCGTTACCCAGGGTGCACCATGTGGAGGCGGACCAGCTGTACACCCCATACTGTACCGTTACCTCACTAGACGGGTACATCTCTCCTCAGATGGCCAATATCCGATTGCTCATACTACACACACATACAATTTAAATATAATTTGATTGTATAACTGTAACGTTAAATCTAATGTTTTACTTTCAAACACTGAAACATTTTTGTTGTGTTGAGATGATGACATTCATTTCTAATACTTTTATTTGACAAATTTGGGATTATATGGTTGCATTTTTATCCTGCAGCGAATGCTAGAGATGAAGTATGACACCACCAGGTCCCGCGTGGACAAGCAGCGGATCCTGAGGAGGATCGGTTATGAGCTATATCGTGACCACAATGTCACACACAAGCGGATGGCCATTATAAAAAGTGGTCCGACCTGAAGAGGAGACACCAGGATCGGATCACTGAGATACGGAACAAAATCTGCCCAGGTACAATGCTTACATGACTCTTGTATCTTTCAGCAACACTCTGTAATGTACAGGTACAGTTATGCTTTACGAGGTTTTAATAACTTAAGAAAATTTTGCCATTATAGGTGATCCCGTCCCCTCAGTCCGCCGCAGGCCTTCAAAAAAGGCAGTGGTGGTGGAGGAGGAGGTGTCGGAGGAGGAGGAGCAGGAGCAGGCAGGACCCTCTGCCCCTACCCCACAGCATGAGGATGCCGGACCCTCAGACCATCCCGGTTCTCATGAGGAGGAGGAGGATGAGCTTGTGACCACCCCCCGCCAGGAGGGTAAATAATATGTGTTGTGGGTGTTTTAACTCAGTCACTGGTGTCAGTTTCTTCCAGAAAACCATAACAAACATGTTAAATCTTTATCCTTTAACCCCTTCATGCTTTCTGACATAACTGTACGACCAAATAACAAGTGACTTGCTGCATTTTGATGTACGGCCACGCCCAAACTGCTCCTGGGGCTGTGACACTATAAAGTGTCACAGCCCGGAGTCACAGCTCCCCAGGAGCAGACACAAGTGGTAAGCCGGCAAGGGACCAATCAGAGTGTTCCCTTGCTAGTAAGCACTCTGATTGTTTTGTCTCTGCAGACTAACCAATCATAGCGCAGCACTTTAAAAAAGCCTGTTTCAGGCCAGCGACATCTATGTGGTTGAGAGGAAGAAAGCTCCCTCTCTCTTCCATCTTGCCGTTGCTGCTTCCGTAGCGGCAAGATGGTTTCCATGGCACCCGGACGCCTTACAAATGGCGTCCTAGTTGCTCATTTACCTAAGGCCGATCAGACCCTGAGGTCTGATCAGCCTTAGTGTAAGTGTGGCACTGACTATACAGTGTATTACAATAGACTATGCAGATGGTTTTGATAAAAAGAAAATAGATACATAAAACAAAATTAAAAAAATTGAAAGACAAAAAAGACTAAAAATTTTTTTTTAAAGAAGAATAAATTAGAAATCGTCTTCTCATATATATTCATTTATGTAATCTAAAAATTACATAAATAATATAGTGCACATAATTAGTATAGCCGCATCCGTAAAAAGCAGCTCTATAACAATATAGCGTGTTCTTACCCCTTTGGCAAATCCCATACAAATATTTTCTTTTTAAAACTGTCAAAAACAGACATATTTTATACAGTATACATATTTTGTAACGTTCCATGACATAAATTCCAAACCCAAGCGATCAAAAAGACGTATGCACCCCAAAATAGTACCAATCAAACAGTCAACTGATCCCACAAATATTTTAAATAAAATACTCTATTGAAATATTCCTAAGTAAAGAACTATATAACTGATTGTGATTTTAATGGCCAGCTCCTTTATACACTAATCAATAAAAGTTATTTAATCTGATTTTTAATATATTATTTTTTTGTACAGTAATAAAAGACATGAAAAAAAATAATTCTGCTGCAGCGGGAGCACTCCAGGCGGATGAGGGCTTTGCAGCTGAAGATCAGCCAAGAAATGAAGGCCATGGAGGAGTGGCATCAGAAGGCCATAACGGAGCTGATCAACCAGCATGATGTCCTTAAAGCCCTGCCTTAGTTTTATTTAATTTTTATTTTATGTTTCTTTAAACAATTTTTTTATTTTATTTATAAAGTTTGGTTTGGTTTTAAATCATTTTTGGTTTTCTGTTTTATTTTAACAACTCTGGTTACATTAAGGCAATTTTTTTCCATCCAAAACTCATCAGTATGATGACATACAGCAACCGCAGGTACATGGAAATTTGGTAGTATAAGGCCTACAAAGAACTCATAGTGGTGAGGATAATAGCAGCAGTCTTTGTTAATGGTGGGGCCTTACAATAAATAAAGTTATCAGTAAGAATTACACCATAACATAACATTATAAAAAACTGAAATCACGCGTTATAACTCAGAAAAAACTATTTATTAACAAAATAAAAAAGGCCTCTATGGGAACATTGTGAGTTGGGAAAGTAGCTCCTCCATTTTCTGCATCCCTTTACGGTGCTTTTTGGCCATCTCCTAGCTGATGATGACCCGGCATTGCCCTTTAAGAGTGACCACCCCTTTAAGAGAGACATGTACTTAAAAAAATAAAGTATGCAAAGTAATATTCTTGCATTGGGGTATATGCAACTTAGGCCTCTTTCACACTTGCCTTGTGAGGATCCGGCGTGCACTTCCGTCGCAAGAAATGCCCGCCGGATCCGTCACAACGCAAGACAACAGAAAGCATTGGAATACTGATCAATCTTCAATATGCTTTTAGGTAACCATGGCAGCCAGGACTCTACTAAAGTCCCGGCTGCCATAGTAAGTAGTGGGGAGCCGGGGGAGCAGATACTTACAGTCCGTGCGGCTCCCGGGGTGCTCCACAATGACGTCAGAGAGCCATACGCGCATGGATCATGTGATCCATGCTCATGGGGCGCTCTGACATCATTCATTGTGGAGGGCCCCGGGACTCGGAAGCCGCACAGATGGTAAGTATACTTCTCCCCTGCCTCCCCACTACACTTTACCATGGCAGCCGGGACTTTAGCGTCCTGGCTGCTATGGTGACCATTCACAAAAGCTAAACGTCGGATCCGGCGATGTGCCTAAATGACGTTTAGCTTAAAGCCGGATCTGGATAAATGCTTTTCAATGGCCATTAATTCCGGATCCTTCTTTCCGGCATGCCTTCAGGATTTGGGTCCGGAGAAAAATCTGCATCATGCTCCAGATTTTGCTACGGCAAAAAAAGTCTCAGTACTGAACGGAAGATATCCAGACGCATCCTGAACGGATTTCTCTCCATTCAGGATGCATTGGGATTATCCTGATCAGTATCTTTCCGTCCTAGAGCCCCGAGGACGGAACTCTAGGACAGAAAGATAAAACGCCAGTGTGAAAGAGCCCTTACTTCACTATTGTTTGGCTATGGCTATCTAGAACTAACAAAAATTTAGGAACCCAGCTCTGTTTAATTCGCAATGCAGTATATGTTCGCATTGCGAATTCAACTTAGAACTGGGTTCCTAATGGTTGTATTGCTAAAATATAACGAAGATTGGGAATTCAGTCTTCGTAAAAGTTGTAGTCGCAATGCGAGTAATACAGGTTATATTAATCGCATTGCGAATTGAACTTAGAGCTGGGTTCCTAATGGTTGTATTGCTAGAATATAACGAAGATTGAGAACATAGCGCTATATTCTCAATCTTCAATTATATTCTAGCAATACAACTCATTAGAACTCCGCTCTAAGATGGAATCGCAATGCGAATACTTTAAGTTAAATTAATCGCATTGCGATTTCAACTTAGCACTGCTGCTATATTCCATATTCGTTAACTTCGTTAATTCTAGCAAGCTGACCCATTATAAACCCAGCTCTAAGTTGAAATCGCAATGCGATTAATATAACTTGAATTAATCGCATTGCGATTTCAACGTACTTCCTCAAATCCGACAGTACATTTTAGTATATGGAGACGTTCCCATGGTGATGGGGACGCTCCATGAGCACAGAAGTTATGGTTGGCTTGGTAGAATTAGCGAGGATGACGAATATGACGAATGTATTCGTCATATTCCTCAAAACGAAGATAACGGAGTATTCTACATCTTCGTTTTAGCTACCTATTCGTCAACTTCGCTAATTCTAGCAATCAAATAGGAAGGTTGACTATGAGACAGCTGTGTTAAATTCGCTATGCGATTTTTTTATTATTTTTTTAATAAATAGAATACTTATAATAATTTTATCAAGTAATATAATTATTGTATTAAAAAAAAAAAAAACGCATAGCGAATTTAACACAGCTGTCTGGTAAGTCAACCTTCCTATTTGATTGCTAGAATTAGCGAAGTTGACGAATAGGTAGCTAAAACGAAGATGTAGAATACTCCGTTATCTTCGTTTTGAGGAATATGACGAATACATTCGTCATATTCGTCATCCTCGCTAATTCTAGATATGAAACCAATAGGAAAGTAGCCTTAAGTACAAATCGCAATATGCGATTATTTAAATCGCATGTTAATCGCGATAACTAGAAAAAATGACGAATATTCGATTTCGACGAATATGAAGCGAATATTCATTCGAATATTCGCGAATTTCGTCGAAATCGAATATGGCACCTGCCGCTCATCACTAATGGTTAGAGGAGAGCCAATTCAAACTGATCAAATGATGGTGATGGATGTACTTTGTACATAGGTGTAAGGTGTGGAGGAGACTGGACTGTGGTGTCATTTATCTTCTGCTCTAATTAAGGCCATTAAGCGTGTATTGTATTGTGAGGGAGAAGGATGGATAATTGATATTTGATACAGTGGTGGAAGGGGGGGGGCAGAAAAATTGTGGAGAGATTGGTGAATGGAATTGTAAGGCAAATGGAGAACGTTGAGTACTGGAATTTGGATTGTGAATTTGGACCGTGATGAGAGAAGGAGACAAAGGACCTTCATATGGGATCAGAAGCACTTGCATTCTAGGCTTTCGTTTAGTTCAGAAGGCTCCAGGGTTTGTAACTTTAAGATCCAGAACATTTCCCTTTTCTGTAACGTTTTGAATGTGTCCGAGGTGGTTTCGGTGATGCATTCTATTGGTAGAATTGTCAGTTTGGATGGGTCCTTATTGTGGGTGGAAAGGAAGTGTCGGGAGACGCTCTGCATAACCCCTTAAGGACACGGCCATATTTCACCTTAAGGACCAGGCCATTGCTTTCAAATCTGACCAGTGTCGCTTTATGTGTGATAAACTTTAAAATGCTTTTACTTTACTTTACATTCTGAGATTTTTTTTTTCCGTCACATCTTGTACTTCATGACACTGGTAAAATGGAGTCAAAAAATTCATTTTTATTTATAAAAAATTTACCAGAAATTTGCAAAAATTTGCAAATTCCCAAGCTTAAATTTCTCTACTTCTATAATACATAGAAATAATTGGCAAATGGAGATTAAATTTAAGAATTTTTATTTTTTGGCAAATTTTCCATTTTAATCAATTTTTTTGAGTAACAAAGCAAGGGTTAACAGCCCAACAAAACTGTATATTTATTGCCCTTATTCTTCAGTTTGCAGAAACACCCCATAAGTGGTCGTAAAGTATTGTATGGCCACACAGCAGGGCGTAGAGGGAAAGGAGCGCCGTGTGGTTTTTGGAAGGCAGATTTTGCTGGACTGGATTATTTATTATGTCCCATTTGAAGCCCCCCTGATGCCCCCCTGGAGTAGAAACTCCATAAAAGCGACCCCATTTTAGAAACTATGGGATAAGGTGGCAGTTTTGTTGGGACTATTTTTAGAGTACATATGATTTTTGGTTGCTCTAGATTACTTTTTTGTGAGGCAAGGTTACCAAAAATAGAAATTCTGAAATTTCATCTTCATTTGCTATAAACTGTTAAGGAACACCTAAAGGGTTAATAAAGTTTGTAAAATCAGTTTTGAATACCTTGATGGGTGTAGTTTCTTAGATGGGGGGTCACTTTTATGGAGTTTCTACTGTAGGGGTGCATCAGTTTTTTTTTAAATGGGACATGGTGCCAAAAAAAGGCCATCAAAATCTGCCTTCCAGAAACCATATGGTGTTTCTTTCCTTCTGCGCCCCGCCGTTTGGTCATACAGCAGTGTACAACGACATATGGGGTGTTTCTGTAAACTGCAGAATCAGGGTAATAAATATTAAGTTTTTGGCTGTTAACCCTTGCTTTGTTACTGAAAAAAATAGATTAAAATGGAAACTTTTCAAAAAAATTGCTGTTTTGGCACCGCTTTTATGAAAAAAAAGATTTGACGGTGTTAATCTGAGGGGTTAGGTCATGGGGTATTTTTATAGATCAGATTGTTATGGATGCGACGATACCTAATATGTCTAATTTTTATAATTTATTTAGGTTTTACACTATATTATGATGTATTAAACCAAAAAATTTTTTTTTAAGTTTTTAGCCGAATGCCTTAGGTAGGGGCTTATTTTTTGTGGGATGAGAGGACGGTTTTATTGGCACTATTTTGGTGGGCATATGACTTTTTGATCTCTTGCTATTACACCTTCTGTGATGTAAGGTGACAAAAAAAATCCTTTTTTTTTTGCACTTTTTTTTTTGACCGTGTTAATCTGAAGGGTTAGGTCATGGGGTATTTTTATAGAGCAGATTGTTACGGAAGCGGCGATACCTAATATGTCTACTTTTTTAAATTTATTTAGGTTTTACACTATAATATCCTTTTTTAAACAAAAAAAATAATTTGTATCTCCATAGTCAGTCAGTTTTTTAAAAGTTTTTAGCCAAATGTCTTAGGGGCTTATTTTTTGCTGGATGAGAGGACGGTTTTATTGGCACTATTTTGGTGGGCATATGACTTTTTGATCACTTGCTATTACACTTTTTCTGCACAGTTTTTTTTCTTTTTACTGTGTTAATCTGAGGGGTTAGGTCATAGGGTATTTTTACAGAGCAGATTATTACGGATGTGGAGATACCTAATTTGTCTACATTTTTAATTTTTTAATTTTACAAACTATAATTTTTTTAAAAAAATTTTGGGTGTCTCAAGTCTGAGAACCATAGTTTTTTTTTCAATTGTCAGTGGCTAAATGGAATTAAAATTGGGGAAGGAGATTATAAATTTAGTACTCCATGAAAGTTTGGTACTCCCTGAAGCAGCCAATAACGCAGAGGCCCCGATGATCAGGGCACGTGTCACACTGAGTGGTGGTGTCCTTCCGTATCCCCCTCCTGTGACACACTCTGCACTTTTTTGGGGTATGTCCCTTCTTTCCTGTATGGGGGACCACACATGGAAAGTGTTGGCCAGGGACGATCCGGGGGCCTCCAGCTCCTGAGGTACCCAGGCCTGCTCTTTCCTGGTCAGAAAAGATCAGGTCCTTGTGGACTGCCAGGGCTCTGGGACAGCACAAAAGAGTTGTACATGGCAACCTGTACCAAGTAGACCACAACTTTTTTGTACCATGCACGGGTTTTGCACATGTCATTATATGGCTTAAGGACTTGATCAGAGATATCAACTCCTCCCATATACCTATTATAGTCGATTACACAATCGGGTTTGAGGACCGTTGCCGCAGTACCTCGTACAGGGACAGGGGTGATGCCGTGAATTGTGGACAGTACAAGGACATTCCTCTAACCAGAAACAGGTTTCCACTGGTAAGGGCACGGGTCTCACCCTTGGGGATAGGTACCTGGAGGGGGGGGGGGCCGCGTTGATTTTTCCAAACGGTCCCACAAGCGGACGTGGATCTGGCGGCGAGGGACTGGAACAAGGGGATACTAGTATAAAAGTTATCCACGTACAGGTGGTAACCCTTATCTAGCAGTGGGTGCATAAGGTTCCACACAAGTTTCCCGCTAACACCCAGAGTGGGGGAACATTCTGGGAGTTAAATATGGGAATCTCGCCCCTCGTACACACGAAACTTGCAAATGTACCCTGAGGTACTCTCACAAAGTTTGTACAGCTTCACGCCATACCTCGCCCGCTTTGAGGGAACATACTGGGGGAAAATGAGTATTACCTTGAAAGCAATGAGAGGCTCATCAACCGTGACCTCCCTTCCAGGTACATAGGCCTCCAAAAATTTGGCCCAAAAGTGATCAATAACCGGCCTGATTTTGTAAAGGCGGTCATAGGCAAGATCACCTTGGGGGGAACATGCTGCATTATCTGCATAATGCAGGCATTTCCGAATGGCCTCAAACCGGGATCGTGTCATTGCCGTACTGTAAATTGGTGTCTGGTATAGGACTCCAGTACAGCCTGACACAGTTTTTTTTTTTAAATAGTCCCATGCGCAGCATGAGGCCCCAAAATGTCTTCATCTTGGCTGCACTGACCGGAGTCCAGCCACCAGCCCTAGCCAAAAAGGAGCCCAGGTGTTAAGCAATGAACTCAGATTCCCAAAGTGGTCACTGAAAAAAAGACTAAAATAGTCGTATTCAGTGAAGCCCACTGTGGGAATCTGGATTCCTGGTTGGCCAATAAAATCAGGAATCACGGGTTCAAAATCTTTTGTGAACTTATCTGGTGGGCTGAAAAACTAGTACGAGCCCCAGAGCTGCTCGTACTAGTGTGGGCCACAGGGTCCCTGGCATGGCGGTCCCCTTGCTCTGCCTGGCGGCAGCATCTCAACCATTGGGCGCTCATCATCATCGCTAGATGATGAGGAGGATGCGGATGACAAGAGAAAAGTGGGGTCATCCTTGTCCTCACTGGGGCTCTCGGAGTCAGAGGCAAGCTGGGCGTATGCCTTCTTGGCCGAGAACGTCGGCAGGCCATAGGGGAGTGTGTGTGTGCGTGTAAAACTTTATTTAGTGTGCGTGTGTGTGGGGGCACGGGTGTTCATTGACTTTTCCCTAAACCTAACAGAAAAAAAAAACTATCTAACTAAAAAAAACAAATGACAGCCCCAAATTTTTTTTTAAATAAAAAGATCATTCTGAAGCTGATCAGCGGTGTGGTGGGCAATGCTCTAACAGTGGCCGGACACTAAGAGTGCCGGCCACAGTCAACGTACGCAAAAAAATAAAAGAAAATCGCTTGCGCCCCAAAAAATGTGTGTGTGTGTGGGGGGGCAAGGGGGCAAGCTGCAGCACCCCTGGGGGGTCTAGGGTCACACAGCTGTGCTGTGGACCCCAGACACCAGATCAGGGTGATGCAACAGTGAACTTTTATTTTTTTACACTAAACTCTCCCTAAGTCACCCTGACTAACCTAACCTTTCCCTAACCTGTCCCTAAGTACCTGATAGTGCCATATGGCACTGTGGGGGGTCTCAAGGGGGGTGTTGGGTGAAGGCTGGGGTGCTGGCTCTGCAGATCAACGACATGCTGCTCTCTCTCCTCGCCCGGACTCCGAATGGAGCAGGAGAGGAGAGCAGGGGGGAGTTAATAAAGATTATTTTGATTCAAACGTGGTCCAGTATACTTTTATAGGTTTTTGTTGCTTTAATACTGCAGACGTTTATATATTTACATATGTGGATGTTTGGGTGCGGACCAGCACCCTACTAGTGGTTATATTTTTGGTAATATATGGGAGTTAACCCCCGCCCGCCTGTACAGCCAATCGTATTTGATCCTGTGAAGTGATGTCACAATCACCTCACAGGATCTAAGGATGTTGATTGGTGGTGTATTATCACACCACCGATCGCAATCCTATTCTGGGTTATCGGGTCACCAGAATGATTTCGGCAGGCACTCTGTTTGGATCACAGCGCGCTGCGCGGCGGTGATCGTAAATACACTGGACGTACCGGTACGTCCTGTGTCCTTAAGTACCAGGGCATCAGGACGTAGCGGTACGTCTTGTGTCCCCAACAGATTAAGATATCCCTGCTTGATGTTCCATTAGTGTTTGTTCAATCTCTTCCTCAAGAACTGTATCGTGCGGCCTACATATTGCAGTATGTGGGCCGCACAATACAGTCCTTAAGGAAGAGATTGAACAAACACCGCTGGAACATCAAGCGGGGATATCTTAAGCACAGTGTCTCCCGAAACTTCCTTTCCACCCACAATAAGCACCCATCCAAACTGACAATTCTACCAATAGAGTGCATCTGTCATTGCTGCCTCAGTGCTGTGCTGGCGGGGCGGTGGGCCCCAGAGCCAAGGAGTTTTTGCTGCACAGTGGGGTTGCTGTGTGGCTCCTGGGTCCCGCTGTCTGCTGCTGGTGCGGTGCTGGGGCGCCGGTGGTCGCCGCGCACGGCTGCGCCATTTATAGGTTAGAGTAGTTTCCCACTTGCAGAGGCATCCTTGTCGTGGAAAGTGGACTTATGCTTTTTGATCAAACTGTTAACTAATGCCTCTTATGCACAGCATACAATGTATTACAAATTTGGCAGATATGCCACGTAATTATGCTGAGACAGTCGTTACATCAAAAGCATATTGTTTGAGGACGTGCGATCCAGATTCACCCTCCAGTATATAGTGCATCACTGAAACCTCGGACAGATTCAGAATGCTGCATAAAAGGAAAATGTTCTGGATCTTCAAGTTACACACTCTGGAACCTTACGGACTAAACGAAATTTATCATATCCACAATATGGCACAAAGTATCTAATGTTAGTCAATCAATATAGGTAAATCAGTATTACCCCTAGCCCATCTTTATCAACCCCTACATACGTGGTTCCCAACTACTTACACACATGCCACCATCAGCACACGTGTCCCTCTTTCCTTCAGCCATATACAGTTGCAAGAAAATGTATGTGAACCCTTTGGAATTATATGGATTTCTGCACAAATTGGTCATAAAATGTGATCTGATCTTAATCTAAGTGACAACAATAGACAATCACAGTCTGCTTAAACTAATAACACACAAACATAGAAAAGGATTCTTCACTGTAAGAGCAGTGAGACTATGGAACTCTCTGCCTGAGGAGGTGGTGATGGTGAGTACAATAAAGGAATTCAAGAGGGGACTGGATTTATTTCTGGAGTGTAATAATATTACAGGCTACAGCTACTAGAGAGGGGTCGTTGATCCAGGGAGTTATTCTGATTGCCTGATTGGAGTCGGGAAGGAATTTTTTTCCCCTTAAGTGGGGAAAATTGGCTTCTGCTTCACAGGGGTTTTTTGCCTTTCTCTGGATCAACTTGTAGGAAACAGGCCGAACTGGATGGACAAATGTCTTTTTTCGGTCTTATATACTATGTTACAAAGAATTAAATGTTACCATGTTTTTATTGAACATACCATGTAAAAATTCAGAGTGCAGGTGGAAAAAGTATGTGAACCCCTAGACTAATGACATCTCCAAGAGCTAATTGGAGTGAGGTGTCAGCCAACTGGAGTCCAATAAATGAGATGAGATTGGAAGTGTTGGTTACAGCTGCCCTGCCCTATAAAAAAAACACACACCAGTTCTGGGTTTGCTTTTCCCAAGAAAAATTGCCTGATGTGAATGATGCCTTGCACAAAAGAGCTCTCAGAAGACCTATGATTAAGAATTGTTGACTTGCATAAAGCTGGAAAGGGTTTTTAAAGTATCTGCAATATCCTAGCTGTTTATCAGGCCACGGTAAGACAAATTGTCTATAAATGGAGAAAGTTCAGCACTGCTGCTACTCTCCTTAGGAGTGGCTGTCCGGTAAAGATGACTGCAAGAGCACAGCGCAGACTGCTCAATGAGGTGAAGAAGACAAATTAGAGTGTCAGCTAAAGACTTACAAAAGTCTCAAGTATATGCTAACATCCCTGTTAGCGAATCTACGATAAGTAAAACACTAAACAAGAATGGTTTTCATGGGAGGATACCAGAGGAAGCCACTGCTGTCCAAAAAAAACATTGCTGCACGTTTACAAATTGCACAAGAGCACCTAGATGTTCCACAGCAGTACTAGCAAAATATTCTGTGGACAGATGAAGCCAAAGTTGAGTTGTTTGGAAGAAACACACAACACTATGTGTGGAGAAAAGGAGGCACAGCACACCAACATCAAAACCTCATCCCAACTGTGAAGTATTCTGGTGGGGGCATCATTGTTTGGGGCTGCTTTGCTGCGTCAGGGCCTGGACGGATTGCTATCATCAAATTAAAAATAAATTCCCAAGTTTATCAAGACATTTTGCAGGAGAACTTAGGGCCATCTGTCCAACAGGTGAAGCTCAACAGAAGATGGGTGTTGCAACAGGACAACGACCCAAAGCATAGAAGTAAATAAACAACAGAATGGCTTAAACAGAAGAAAATACGCCTTCTGGAGTGGCCCAGTCAGAGTCCTGACCTCAACCAGATTGAGATGCTGTGGCATGACCTCAAGAAAGCGATTCACACCAGACATCCCAAGAATATTGCTGAACTGAAACAGTTCTGTAAAGAGGAATTGTCAAGAATTAATTAATTAACTAAAAGAAGTTATTGCTGCCAAAGGCGGTTCATCCAGTTAATAAATCCAAGGTTTCACATACTTTTTCCACCAGCACTGTGAATGTTTACATGGTGTGTTCAATAAAAACATGGTAACATTTAATTCTTTGTGTGTTATTAGTTTAAGCAGACTGTGATTGTCTATTGTGTGACTTAGATGAAGATCAGATAACATTATATGACCAATTTGTGCAGAAATCCATATCATTCCAAAGGGTTCACATACCTTTTTCTTGCAACTGTATCTATATATGCACATGTATGCTAGGTCCCTATATTATATGTACAATTGTGAGTGTGTATATGTATGTCTTTTGGCATAATCCCATATTGTATATAGTATCACCACAAATTATTGCCATTTTTACCCAGCCCTTGTGACTAATGAACAAATCATTTTTTGCACAAAACAGGTTTTATGAATGATCAAAATAACCTCCGGTACGGACAAGGTGTTTTCTTTATGGTATATTCCATGTAACAGAGATTACAATTATATACTTCTCTACAGAAAAAAGGACCAATTTTGGGTTATCTAGAACTATTTTGCGTTTCTTTAGACATGATTTAAGCCTTTTATAAATGCTCTTCCAATAACCCATTTCCCTCTTGTTCAATCCACTGGATATTTTTTAAACAGTTGTTTCCATTATTTTTATTCCTGATATATACGTATTGTTTATATATAATTATGCATTTATTTATATTTTATGTACTTACTCATCCGTAAATTCATGTTTGTCCATCTTTATATATGGACAACATTTCCTTTTTATGCATTTATTATTTTTTTAGACTCCCATACGGTCATTGTCCTGCATTTTGCAAATGTATCTTTGTTATTTTCTAGACTAAAGGGATCAGGAGTATTGCGAAATACCCAGTTGTGTAAGTACGCCTCCTGTTGTCCACATGTTAGAGTGAAATAGTCAAGCATCCTCTCATTTCTACCTCACACTGGAGTAGTGGGGTGGCTCCCGTCCAAGGTGTTTGGATGTACCCAGTCTGCACAACTGTGAACCGTCTATGTTGAGCCTTCATTGTGGTGCACAGGTGCAACCAAAATAGGTGAGCAAACCAATTCATTCTGTGGATTATCCACCTACTGAACATACTCACCCTATGAGCTGCTTTCTCTATCCCTTGGCCATTATACACCATTAAGTAGGTGATTTTACCCACAACACTCTGCACTGACTGACTGCTACCGCCACTGCGTCCGTGAACCCCTGCTCCACTACTTTCTGGGTTGGTAGGCTCCTGCAAAGCAGGTTTTCTACCCTGGGCACGTTTGGCTCCCAACTTCCCACTGCTGCCACTCTGCTGACTTGCTGGCTCCACAGCTGCCTCACTCGCAAGCGGCCACCCTCTTTTCCCGATGATGAAGATGATGAAGCCTCTTCATCACCCGCCTCCCAATTGCGATTAGCTACATCATCATTGAGTACTGTCTGCATGTCACTGATGACCTCCTCAACGGTCTCTGAGCCAAGAGCCTGACCGCTCGTGACACCAGCTCCCACGCCACTCTCCTCATCACTTCTTACCCGCCTACTGGAGGAAGCGATGGATGTCTCCTCCGGATATTGGCTGGGTAGTAGCTGCTGACTGTCCCCTGTTGCCATGCCTCCTTACTCTGCTGTGACCTGTGTCTGCGCCAGAAACATTTAGACCTGTGCCCCTGTGCAGGGCCTGTCAATCCTCTGTCTGGCATACTGTTGGATCAAATAAGTAAATAAAAATGAAATGAATACATGCCAAAGAGGGCTTTAATTTTCTCACTTCACCACACAATGGCTAATAAGCCCTTTTTTCTTTTTCCCCACTAATACACGCCAAAAAAATTCTTTAGAACATATAACTTTTTTTGCCACTAATACACACTAAAAAGGGCTGTCATTTTCTCACAGGGACAGGGGCGGGGATAAGAACTAAAGAGCCGAGCAGCCTGGGCTCCAAAGAACTTAATGCCGCCCCTGGGCACTTGCGAGCCCTCATTTACATATAAATAAAAGTCCGTTTTTGAAGCATGTGAAGCGCTGAAGAAGACAACAAAGGTACCATTTAATTCATCTAAAGCGATGCTACAAAGCTATGTAAGCGGTCTATTATGTCCAACTTTGGTGGCAGACTCCCTTTAAGTCTTTCCTAGTACTGTCCCTAGCGTCTGCTGACATCTCTCCCTGCACTAAGTACACTGGAAAATGGCCGAATCCAAGATGGCTGAGGGTATTTATAGGGCTGTGACATCACAGGGCTGGCTGGCTGCTGATTGACTGCATGTATGGCATTTTGGTGATCCCGCCTTACCAGAGTTTCTTGCTCCATGTCCTCACACGTGCAGCAGCCATTTTAGGAAAAAATGCGATTCGTTACCAACCATGAAGTGTAAGGAAATTTGATTTGGTGAGAATCTACAAATCCCTGAAATTTAGATCAAATTCCACTTTGTCAGCTTCGATTCGATAATCTCCTTAAAGGACCCCTATAGTATCTCATCCTGCACATGCTATAAACATGTCACTCCTGACCGCTAATGAGAGAATAAACATTCTGCTATTCAATAATGGATATATCTGTGAGGAAAGCACCCTCGTTAATAGATAATATATCAGTGTACAGCGGTGTAGCAGTAAAGTTGAAAAAAGATAAAAACTATCATTCTTATTGAACCCTAAACATAAATAGTATACACGAACATAAGATACGGTGAACACGATCATTTTTTATTACATTCTCAATAATTAAGAACATAAAACTGAAATTTACACAGCACAAGTAAATGAAATAGGCACTCTCAGCAGTAAAATGTAATGTCTGTAAATAATGTGACTAAGGAATGATCACTAAAAGGATTATGATTGTGTCCCGCCACTCCTGTCTCAAAATCTATAGGAAAATTGTTTGATTAATATAAATATTATAATTAGATTGTATAATGTATAATCTGCACATACTAGAATATTATTCATTCAAGTCTTGCCACAGATTCTCAATGGGATTTAGGTCTGGACTTTGGACCATTCTAAAACATGAACATGATTTGATATAAACCATTCCATTATAGCTCTGACTGTATGCTTAGGGTCGTTGTCCTGCTGGAAGGTGAACCCCCAAACCAGTCTCAAGTTTTTTGCAGCCTCTACCCGGTTTTCCACCAGGATTACCTTTTATTTAGCTCTATCCATCTTGCCATCAACTCTGACCAGCTCCCAGTCCCTGCTGAAGAAAAGCATCCCCAGAGCATGATGCTGCCAACACGATGTTTCACAGTGGGGTTGGTGTGTTCAGGGTGATGTGCAATGTTAGTTTTTCACCACACATACTTTTGAGCATTTTGCATTTGAGCCAAAAAGTTCAACTTTGGTCTCATCTGACCAGAGTTTCTTCTTCCACGTTTGCTGTGTCCCCTACATGGCTTGTGGCAAAGTGCAAACTAGACTTGTTATGGCTTGCTTTCAAAAATAGCCAAAACCAAATTTGTGGAGTACACGACTAATAGTTGTCCTGTGGACAGATTCTCCCACCAGAGCTGTGGATCTCTGCAGCTCCTCCAGAGTGATCATGGGCCTCTTGACTACTTCTCTAATTAGTGCCCTCCTTGTCTGGGCTGTCAGTTTAGGTGGACGGCCATGTCTTGGTAGGTTTGTAGTTCTGCCATACTGACTAGGACATTGGGAGCATGCATATTCACGCATGCACAGCAGCTCTCGTCCTAGCCAGCCGTGTATAATGTAATGGAAAAACAAATAAAGCCAGCAAAGGAGACAATATGGACACTCACAATACATCAGGAAGTGCCTTGTATTAAATTTCTCTACATGATAAATGCTGTTTGCTGAAGTGAGACAACCCCTTTAAGTCATTCAAATTCCACAGCCGCTCACTTGTTCCTTAGATAAAGGCTTCTGACTGACATAGGAAAAGAGGGATAGTGGCTTAGATAGTAGTGGTTGTCATGGTACTTGTGATTGAGGGGTCTTTCTCCATCACTCCCAGGGGTGGCCCAGTGAAGTGGAGTTTGCACGATCGGGGTAGTAGTTCTCAACAAAATTGTCCCAACAGGATGGCTTAACGTCAGCCATTTAGAGTTCAATTACATAAAGCACTTATCTTCAGCCAAAACAATAGTAAGTTCTCATACCGCCATAAGTCTTTAACAGTCTGTTTGTCTCTCTCTCTCCTGGTGCACTGTGGAGAGGAATGATCCCGATTCCCAAAACCTCTCCATTAGAGTCTCTCTCCCCTGCTCCCAGGCAGCCATTCCCTTTTTAACTACCTCTGGGAAATGCACCTGGACTTCTTTTCAGTAGTGTGGAAAGTCTGTGGTGAACTGCCAGAACAGCCACTCTGCAAATCCTGGAAGATGACTGATATGGCACATATCTACCCTCTAGTACCTTTCCTGCTAGTTGCCTATAGTGGATTTTGTTTTAATGTGTCTTGACATATTTCTAATGTTATATAATGTATAATACTGGCTGAGACATGAGTTTTTATCCAGGATCCTCTGAGAGGAATTTCTAGAAGGAGTGCAGAGCTAACGCTTGCCCTGCTCCTTGTACTCTAGAGTTGATGGAGTTGAGTCTCTAGATTGTTGATGGAGTAACTTCATTTGGACCTGTTACATGTGCACTTGGCAGCTGAAGGCATCTGTATTGGTCCCATGTCCATATGTGCTTGCATTAATGAGAAAAATAATGTTTAATATATGCAAATGAACCTCAAGGAGCAATGGGGGTGTTGCCGTTATACCTAGAGGCTCCACTTTCTCTGCAACTGCTGCACTTTGATTGACAGGGCCAGGCAGGCAGGATCACTTTTATACTGCCTTCTCTGTCACTCAATGTGCGGAGCCTCTAGGAGTCAAGACAATGCCCCCGTTGCTCCTAGAGGCTCATTTGCATATATTAAAACATCATTTTTCTCAGCAACACGGGCACATATGAACATGGGACCAACATAGAGGCCTTCAGCTGCCAAGTGCACATGCAACAGGTCATAGGTACAAATCTGCTGACAGATGCCCTTTAAGAAGGTACTAGAACTATTGCCTACAGGGTCCAGCCCCAGGTTGCACACATTGTACTGTATGTCCTGCAGTCATACAGAGCTGTGTCTATATAGCTATTGCTTTAACAATAGAAACAGCTGGCTGTATATAATAGAAAAATAAAATGATATTCTTTACCTTTCTACAAGACTAACATCATTTAAGACCATTATATGATTTTAAATATCTGCCTGGAAGATGAATTTGTCACCTGAAATATACAGTAATTACAGCCTCAACTGAAGCAATTTTCAGTTTGTCAGTAAAATTATTTCAAGCTTCCATGAATAAAACAAATTAGACATAAGTGTAAGGTCACAAGGGGTCTCATACATATTTTAGTCACTGTAACAGCCTCTGCTTTCGCACTCCCTTTAAGTTTTCATGTACTTCACAGATTGTGTCCTGCTCTCAACAGTACTTCAGCCGTGCGCCTGCCATCTGCAACATGTGTCCTTAACAGCACATTAGTCACAGATTCTACTCCGGGCCAGCCACAAAATAATTGTGCATGCAAAGTTTTTATTTAATGGTACTTCAGAGACACCTGCCAGTTTTGGGTGAGCTCACAGACAACAGTTCACTGATTAGCTAGGTAGAAAATGAAGCCATATTGTGCAGTGTATCATAACAGGCTCAGGTTCCTGCAGTAACATTTACATTTAGTTTTTTGTTTCCCACATTAGCATAAGCCCGGAGATGGAAATGAAGGGAAAATGTAGAAAAGAAAATTCCTGTGTTTACGGTAATAGGTATAAAATATTAAAATGCCCGGCACCTCTCTTGTGGAAGCCACTTATCCACAAAGTTTCAAACAGAACAAACAGTTCTGGAAACTATTTCTTATGGATTGGGTTGTACACAGATATGATGGCTATTTTGTACGGTTTCTATAAAGCGAGCTGGTAAACTTTTTAAAGGGCATTATCAGCAGAAACAACCCTATTACTGTGTCACGTCTTGCCGGCGGGCGAGCTCCTCAGCAGGCAGTAGGGGTGGAATTCAGTTGCAAGGGGATGCGCCAGCTAATCAGAGATGGTGCTGACATGGCCGGCATGCCGACATCGACAGCCATGCCGGGCGTATCACATTACCAGGAAGTGCGACATATTTAAACAGACAACTTGTTGGCCACAGGTTGCCTGTAATTGGTTTCTTCTCCTGGGATTCCTCGCTAACGTGTTTTCATCTTATCCCAAGTTTCCTGGTATTCTGACCTTGACCTACGATTCTTGGCTGACGATTTTGATCATGATGTGCCCTCCTGGTTCTAACATCTGGCTTTGTATCGTTTCCGTTTCTGGTTTCTTTTGATTGCTCTCCTGGTTTTGACTCCTGCATCTGGTTTTTGACTCTGTTGGTTCTGATTTGGTGTTTATTGGTATCTCCTAGATTGACCCAGCTAGCTTGTTCCGCTTATATCTAAGTGTGGTCGTCGATCTCTCACTAGGTTATTTCTTCCATATAGTCCCCCGACCGATTGTTGGGTGCTGCCTAGGGTAGATCGTGCAAGTAGGTAGGGACAGTAGGGATAGCTCAGGATTCACTGCACCCTACCATGACATTACTCCATTAGTACTGCCTGGTAGGGTCGACCCTGCTGTTTCAAACCATAGCTTTCTTCTCCTAGTCCATTGTTACATTTAGAAGGAATTTCGATTAATCAGCAAGATCAGCTCAGTGCCAGACTTTACTAAAATGCAAACCAAGCAAATGCTTAGGGCACAAGAGATCAGGATTATCCATGCTGTCCACAAGAAGCTGGGTACAAAAGTGACCAAAGGGGTGGAATATATCATTTGTGCAGCAAAACCAGCTACACAGGGGCCCAAGGGGCTCTTGCCAGCTGTAGAACAATAGCAGAAGTGCCCACATCTTAGCTGGCTAATAGGGGTAGAGCTTTGCAGTCCAATGGATGCTCCCAGACACAACTTTGCTTGGGGCTGGAGAAATGTAAAATTTGAACCTGGATCAGCCCTACTAATCATTATGGATGGTTTATGGGTTGATCTTGCTGACATATGCCCTTCAATAAGAAAAAAAAAGAGGATTTAAGGGGTTTCTAGGAGAAAAAATATTTTTGCCCAAAATATTAAAATAGTAATAAATATTTAAAATGTTTCACCTCTGTCTCACTTTTACTGTTTGTGCTCCCACTGCAATCTCTTTACGTACCGATAAGGCAGTGGTTATCTTGACACTTAATAAATAAAAAGTTGCAGCAGATATTGCCTTGACTTTCAATTACTTTAAGGGTCAATTTGTAAATCTGTATTTAATGTGTTAAATGCCAAGTTAAGGAGTGCTACATATCTATCCAATCAATGATGTCATGTTAAGCAGGCTGCTGCAGTAATGTCTCAGCAATAGTGATATTTAGTGATGGACTTCGATCTGAATTCCAGGATAAATTTGATTCGCCGCAAAGCCAATTTTCCTCCAGCTTAATGATGGGCCGGCCATCTTGCTTGAAATCCAGTGCGTAGTGTGATGTATAACATCACTACGCCGGCTGGAGTGATGACGTCATCTTGGGCTGTGCAAGATTTCAATTAAGGCCTTCTAGCAAGATGGCGGCATCCGGCCCATCACGAGCAAATAGATCAGGTAAGTATTATTATTATTATTTTTTATTTTACACTCTGTTATTAATATCATATGCCACGATCATGTATGAAAATGGCATCTGAGTGGTACAATGCACTCACTGCTTACTAAAAAATGTGCTTCTTGATGAGGTAATTCGTCACAAAGCTGATTTTTTTTGTAAAATTTGGCGAAGCTGCATAATCAAATTTTTTAATACTTCGCTCATCACTAGTGATGTTACTAGAGCAGGCTGGGAATGTTTTAAAACATTTGAATCGTTAGGAGAACCCTGCCTAAGACTTTGCACCTCTTGCTGTGCAGCCATTGGCAGGGTAGAATCTAGAGACCTGTGGAAAGCACCTGGATGATTGAGGGGATTGGGAATAGGGAGCTGTGCACAGGTACCAGTTATAAGTAAATTATATGGTAATGAGCAATAGGCATTATGTCCCAGCAATGGTTCAGATTTTCCCACTGCTGACACAAGTGTTTATTGTTATTTTATTTCATATCCATTTTCTCTTTAACCCTCTTACAACCAAGTATACAGTATATATGGTGCTTAGTGCTGGGCATTTATCCAGGATTGGAGCAGGTCAGGTCACTGTCTGTCAATGACAGCCTAGAACTCTGAGGAAAAGACAAAAGCAGTTTTCCTGTGCTCGATTCATAGTGCTCAATGACCATTATGCAGTGAATATTGAATCAGGCTATCAAGTGATCGCTACATGACTTGGGGCAGAACAGAGATGCAAGGTCTTAGCAGACCCTGATCAGATCTGCCTGTGTAGAATGCCCCTTTGGATGTAAGGGCTGTTTTTCCTGTAAGTAGGGCAATAAATTGCCCATTTCAACCTAAACCATAAACTTAGTC
The DNA here is from genome assembly GCA_033119425.1 of Bufotes viridis. Lineage (NCBI taxonomy): Eukaryota > Metazoa > Chordata > Amphibia > Anura > Bufonidae > Bufotes > Bufotes viridis. The sequence continues at coordinate 67,128,242 of CM065592.1, forward strand.
ACTCTGGTCACACAAAATATACATAATATATCAAAATGACCCACACAAAACAGGGAACCCATTATAATAATGTATAACATTATAACAATGTACATAATTAATGTTATAGCGCAGAAGGAGCTGAGCAGATTGATATATAGTTTTATGGGAAAATTCTCAGTATAACATAATTTACGGTATTCATTTATATCATTTAAATCTCTGCTTATTCTGGTCTTTGAAGTCAAGAAGGTTGTCCTATCAGTGATTGTATACACAGTCGTAGAGGGAAGGCTGTCAGTCACTGATAGGACCGTCTCCTTAACTTCAAAGCAGAATAAGCAGAGATATAAATGATATAAATGAATAAATTCTGTTATACTGAATATTTTAACAAATCACAGAAAAAACTATATACAAACCATCCTGCACGATATGGTATTAAATGTGCGGATGTATATGGCTGCATTTACAAAATAACAGAAAATAATGCACTATAAAACTACATGCAAGCATAACATATGGACTAGGCCCTCACTCTTGATAAAAAGACACTTGGTCAATACATTTTAATCAAAATACATCTAAGCCCACCTACCGGCGACAAGGTGGTCTCAGTTCAGGCGGGTTCCTATGCTAACCTACTGTATTCATGCTGTGGCGCATTTTTCAGGAGCACAGTCCCCGCACATATGGTGTGCTGCCCCTTGTTACCTCCATGTGCATCAGCAACCGGTGGGAGGAGAGACATAAACACCTATATGTACCTCCTTAATCAAGGTCACCTATTAGATAGGTGGGGCAAAAGTGCACTTGAATATCACTCCCAGTATGGAAGCGGATTCACACATGAAGGTGCCACATAGTTTTATTGGAAAATATTCAGTATAACATAATTTACGGTATTGATTTATATCATTTTAATCTCTGCTCATTCTGGGCTTTGAAGTCAAGAAAGTCGTCCTATCAGTGATTGACAGCTATTTCTGTATACATAGTCATAGAGGGAAGGCAGTCAATCACTGATAGGACCATCTCCTTGACTTCAAAGCTCAAAATGAGCAGAGATATAAATGAAATAAATGAATAAATTCTGTTATACTGAATATTTTCCCATAAAACTGTATAGCAATCTTCTCGGCCCCTCCTGCTCTATAAGATACTGTCTGCATCTCGGACACCATGTTCAATGTGACAGGTTCCCTTTAAGGCCTTTTCAGGCAGAATACCAGTATGTCATTTTCAAATGACAACCCCCTTTTGTATTTAAACAGAGGACATCAATAAATGAATGCTTGGTTGGCAGATGCTAAGAATGTGAAATCAATGTGTGAGTGGGAATTATTAGTTGTGATTGATTACAATGAAAACTATTATGGTCACATTTCTTTTGCTCTATGTAACAAGATGCAAATTCATAAAGGATCTACTTAAGGTTACTTGAAAAACATATTGACACATCAGACAAGTGCAAATTGTGACTTTCTAAAGTCATTTTCCAGTTGTTAATGCATTGACCTTTGGCTGAAAAACATTTTTCAATTAAGAACAATTTTGCATAAACCTTGCTGCATTGCACATGTATGTAACATACATTTGTTTTTAATAAATCTTAAGTAGATTGACATATTCTGCTTCTATCTTAGGGAAAATGTCCAACTCAAAGCATTGTATAAAAAATATCATAAATTATAAAATTGAATCATTATTATTATTATTATTATTATTATTATTATTAGAGGCACGTCTTGGTTTAGTTGTGTTTTGTGGAAGAAATCTCAAAAAATCTGTAACATGTAGTAAACCCTGAATGCACAAATGTGTGTAGGACCTGTTACTGTAGAAGGACCTGCACAGATATGGTTTGCAGGTCCTGAAACCAAAGAGCAGAGCTGCGACTGTTGTATAAATGTATAATTTTTTTGTCTGGAATCTTTATTAATTTAGGGTGTCGTCTTGGATTTAAAATTAGAGGTTCAGGTATGGGGTTTCTATTTATTGGATTTGATTTGTTTTGGACTCTATATTCGAAGCTCTTGTCCAGGGTCTGTATTTTTTTTAGTGTGTGGTCTAGGTACTGTATTTATTTTGGGATTTAGAATCGGAATTGAGGGGTCAAATAATTTTAGGGTGTGATGAAAGTGTCATATATACTATGTGTGATGCATCACATTAGGTTAGTGGTGTCTGAGGGCATAGCCATTGTACAGTACAGGCCGCGAATTGGCCAGATAATCACTGACATGCATTCATAGGAACGCTTATTAGCGATTATCTGGTGATTACCCAATGAATGGGAGAATGCTTGTTCATTGGGTAACATGATTGTTTGTGCGGTTACCTAAACCATTGCTTGCTGGCAGTAGATTGTGCTGTCTAATGCTCTGCTGCCAGCAAACAATGACTCTGTATGGTGATGAGCAATGGCATTAGAGATCTCCTCCATACTGTGCAGGAGATTACTACATGTAATAGCAGAGGTCTACTCTCCATCAATGACGAGTAGGCACTTACTGGGAAGGATAATCACCTGCTAAATTGTACCATGTAAAGGTCCCTTAAGTAAGCAAGATCAGTGACTCAATGTGGGGCATCATGGTGGCTCAGTGGTTAGCATTGGTGCCTTACAACTCTGGGATCCCAGGTTCAAATCTGTGTGGACTTATACTGTATAGTCTCCCTGTGTTTGCATCGGTTTCATGCAGGTATGCTGAAAAGCGATGTGAAATATGTCAGCGCTATGTAAGTGAGTAAAAAGAAATAAAATATTGTCACAACCTCTTTAAGGACTGATAATGCACCTTAGAAACTTGTATTTGAGGGACCAGAGTTAGGCCCTATTCACACATCCGCAATGTAGTCCGCATGTAATCCGCAATTTTGTGGAATACATGCGGACCCATTGACTGTGAATGGGGCCGGGAACGATGCGGAGAGCACACACTGTGCTCTCCGCATCCGATTTTGCGGAGCGCGCCGCCGATATTCCGGTCCGCGGCTCCGCAAAAAAAATAGAGCATGTCCTATTCTTGTCCGCAATTGCGGACAAGAAGAGGCATTTTCTATGGAGTTCGGGCAATGTGCGGTCCGCAAAAATGCGGAATGCACATTGCCGGTGTGTCCGTGTTTTGCGGATCCGCGGCTCCGTGGATCCGCAAAACACAACGGATGTGTGAATAAAGCCTTAAAGGGATTATCCAACTCCTCTAATGCCATCCAAAATGCCTGAGCACCTCATACAGGTTATACTTACCCGCATCCCTCCTGATACCCACACAGCCACCGCTTCATTTCCCTGTTGTGCAGATCAAAACATCCGGTGACAAGGGGCCAGCCAATAGTAGGCCGCGACGGGAACGAGCATCACTAGCATTGCAGGTGCCAGAGAGAGGGGCAAGTATAACCTGTATGAGGTGCCCAGGCATTATAGTTGGACAAACCCTTTAAATGGCTAATAACCCTAGTATGCTGCATGACTATAATAGCTTAATTTTACTAATTATAAAAAATGTCCTGGCTTCACCTTTGGAGCCATATAGAATAAATATTGCTGGCTATATTCAAAGTTACTAAATGTGTAATGCTTAACTGTGAAGTATAGTAGATATTGCACATTTATTAAAAATGACCACATTACGAATTCATATGTTATAAAGCCCCTCCTCCACATGCCTCTATTTTTATATGTATTCTGTAGTTGAAATACCTACCGTATATGACAGAATACAGGTCACTAGGCACTACATGTACTGCCATACATGATTTGTGCACACAGCATTGGCATATACAGATATGTCCTTCTTTGCCTTTCGTTTTGGAACAACGTATTCAAAGATTGCAAGATTTCTTTAAAAAAAAAAAAAAAAAAACTAATGATTTTGATTTTTGTGCTGTCCGCATCCGTAGTTCCTATCCACGGCCCTGCAAAAAAAGATAGAGCAGTCCTATTTTTGTCCACAATCACGGAGAAGAATAGGCATTTCTGTCATAGGGTTGGCTACATTCACATGGCCGGTATCCGTGTTTTGCGGATCCGCAATTTGCGGACGTCATGTTGTGTGAATGTAGCCTAAGTGTTTGTATGGCCACCTAGTGGTTGTGGGGTTTACTACAGCCTATCAAGGGTTTTGCTAGCAGTTTGTTATATTGTATTAAATGAATGGGGAATTGGAGTCTGTAACCAAATTAAAGCAGACACATCTATAGATGATAATTTGAAGTAGTCAATGAAATAGGTATCCCTGGCAGGGAAAAATAAGATGTTGTGGAACCACCAATTAAAAGAAAATCATCTTGCCGCTTATCTTCTTGAATTTGTTCATGTTCCTTTCATATAAAGCAGTGGAAAATCGTACTTTAAAGTGTATAAAGCAGATACATTTGTATCACTAGATAGGAACATCCAAGCACAAGAAAAAGGTCTTTGACAAAACAGAGCAAGTAATCTTCACAAGCAATCAAAGGATTTATAAATGTCACTGCACTTTCTCATATTCTTTCAGCTGGCAGCACAACAGTAAACCCCTGCTTTGCTGCTGAAATTTTCCATAGCTGACCTCTAAAAGTTACAGAAGGAAGATGAAAGGAAGCTTAAAATTGTCACTATACCCTAAACATGTTTATTCAACCTTATCAGATGTGTTCTTTATTGGGAGAAGATTCTAGATTAATGTGCTGCTTTTCATTATGGTCATTAATAGTCTTGCCACTTTTATGAAACTGTCCACAGCATTTGAATCATCAACAAAGACACCAATAAGATACAAAACCAATCAGGCATATTTCTAGATTTGTGTTGCCACATTCTGGGGGCCCAGGCAGACCTCCGGAAAGTCTTGCAAACAGGATACAGGCAAATTACAGATGAGGGACCAACAGAATACTTTATTACACATGGAAGAAATGAATATGACATAAGGAAAAGTAGGTTAGGCAATAGTGGCAGCACTACCACTGAACCAAGTGCGCCAGCAAGGCAGGAGGCCAAACCCAGAGGGCCGAGAGCCAGCGAGCTCTTTTCTTCACATAGGCCATGATGGTGGGGATGAACTTGGCCGAGGGCTCACTGGTCGCACCCCCAGGATGCTCCCGGTAAACTTGGCTGCTACCTGTAAAGAACCACACTGGTGAAAGCATCAGTGGAACAAACAAAAATAGGACTGAGACCCAAACAAACTCACGACATGGATCAGAAGACAAATGGGAACCAGCACACAAGCAGATGCTTAGACCCCACGCGCAGCGGAAGCATGGCCGTCAAAGGCAGAGCTGCACACAGACTAGATGTTCTCTCTCTGGAGAACCCAGGAGCCCTCTCATAAAGGTAGGACTTACACAGGACAGGAACAGAACCAATAAGGAACAGCAGGCAAGACATGGAACAGACTGGATTAGAAGCAGTTAGGCACTACCAGGCTAGACATGGAACAGACAGGATCAGAAGCAGTACACTGCCAGGCAAAACATGGAACAGACAGGATCAGAAGCAGTACACTGCCAGGCAAAACATGGAACAGACAGGCTCAGAAGCAGTACACTGCCAGGCAAAACATAGAACAGACAGGTTCAGAAGCAGTTACACTCCCATGAAAAACTTGGAACAACAACAACACAAATGCTTTACCAGGCGACACCACACAGAAGGGCTGATGGCAAAAAAAACAGGGTCGGCAGTAAAGGGCTACACCCAGCAAGGCACAAGACACACTGACCCCAAGCCCCACAGCTCGTAGATAGAAATAGCTGCATAACCTTTATTAACAATGTGGAATTATAAAGAACAAGTAAACATATTCCTACAAAATATATTGATAACGTGATCATCTCTGAACATTTGCTTCACTGGTAGGCAAGTCAGCAATCATTATACAAACAATGAAAACGTATGATTATTTTACTTTCCCTCAACTTGTAATTGATGATGGAATTTTCTTTTTTTTTTCTGTTATCATGTTAAGATAACAAATTGTATCATATATAATTGTAAAATCAATAAAAAGATTGTTGCAAGAAATAGCTGCATAACTAGGGCACCCGATAAGCCACACCCAGGAACAGACCAGCGGATGTTAACCTTGCCAGAACCAGGAGTAACACGAACCAAAGAACAAATAATACAGGTGTTAGTTCTCATCAGTCACAGAATGCTGCAGCCAGCACGCCCCCAAACGACAACCAGCATACACAGGAAAACTACAGCCAGTATGAGGTTACAGGGGGCCAGCCTACACAGCAAGGAGTGTCAGAACCGCACACTGCATCCATACTCAGACCCTGTTCACACTCAAGGCCGCAGCCAGCATGCATCACAGAACCAGCACACATGGGAACACCCACAACCAGTACACAAAGCGTATGCAGCCAGCCTGCATGGCACTGGAGACAGGAACCACAGAGATATGGATATGAGGAGACACACACAGGCAACAGTTCCCACACAACAATGTAGCCAGCATTAAGCACCAAGCAACCAGCATACACAGGTGTCATCCTGCAGTCAGTACACGAGAGAGCATGCAGCCAGCCTGCACAGACACAACTGTCACAGTGCACTGCACCGTGACACTTGTATTTAGTCATCTTACTGCTGGGGGAGCTCTTAAGGCAGGCATCCTCAAACTGCGGCCCTCCAGCTGTTGCAAAACTACAACTCCCAGCATGCCCGAACACCCTGCAGGTATCAGCCTACAGCAGGGCATTGTGGGAGTTGTAGTTTTACAACAGCTGGAGGGCCGCAGTTTGAGGATGCCTGTCTTAAGGTAATGGTGCTGTTCCTTACACGATCTCAAGAATGATCTAGATAGCTGTCACGCTTCGGTGTGTGAGAAAAACACCACACCGAGCATAGGAGGAAAGGAGGAAACAGGGAATCAGGCCTGAGAACTAAGAAGGAAGATGGACACATCCTAGTGAAAGCCCTAACCAAAATCCTGACTTACTACTAGTATGAACAGACCCCAAAGGTAGGTGAGTTAATACGCAGGAATATCTAGGGTCCTATCTAGCCCTATAGGACCCTGGTACTAATGGCAGGGACGAGACAACCTATTCCTCCAAAAGGAAGGACCAACACGAGTCTACTTCAGGCCTAATACAAACAATAGTGAAACGCAACACACAGAACCCAAACACAATACAAAAGGAAAAGGAAATACTTAACTTCAAAGAGGCTATGGAAGCACCAGGAACTCAGCCGAGATCCAACCACAAACAATCCACAGGCACAGAAGCTATAAACTGCACAGAATAGTGGGAGAAGCAACTATAAATAAGGAAGGTTAAATGACCACATAAGTAACACCTGGAGGCAAGGGGTGTGGCCATTACCAAAAACAACACAGACACCTATTCATCCACAAGGAAAACCTGTCAGATCAAACCACGTGTTGCCAGTCTCACAGATCTCCTGCCACTCACTGTCGCCAGGACGTCTGTATATCTAGGTAAGTCCGTAACAGTACCCCCCATTTTACACTGACCTCCCGGCACCCAGGAACGACCTTATCCGGGCACAGACACTTATTGATCCACAAGGAAAACCTGTCAGATCAAACTTGTCAGTCTCACAGATCTCCTGCCACTCACTGTCGCTGAGACGTCCGTAAGTCTCGGTACGTCCGTGACAGTACCCCCATTCTACAGTGCCTCCGGGTACCCATGACTGATTTTATCCGGGTGAGACCTGTAAAAAGCTTTCACCAAACGACTGGCATTTACGTCAGATGCCGATACCCACATTCTCTCCTCTCTTCCATAACTCTTCCAGTGAACAAGATACTGAATAGAATATATACAGGAGAGTGAATCTGGATCGCACATCCTCAGTACTATGCTTTTGATATAACGACTGTCCTTCAGCATAATTATGTGGCATATTCTCCCAATTTGTAATACATTCTATGCTGTGCATAAGAGGCATTAGTATACAGTTTAATCAAAAAGCATAGGCCCACTTACCGCGACAAGGTAGCCTCTACAAGTGGGGACCTACTCTAACCTCAATGGCGCAGCAGTGCGCGGCGCCCACCAGCACCCCAGCATCGCACCAGCAGCAGACGGCGGGACCCAGAAGCCCCACAGCATCCCCCCTGTGCAGCAAAGCCTCCTTGGCTCTGGGCCCCACCACCCCACCAGCACTGAGGCAGCAATGGCAGACACTCAGTACTGCACCATGTGAACGAGTGCAAAGAGTTCACCCAGTCTCAACCCTCAGGAAATCCATTTGAGAGGTAGTAGGAGTTTATAAACCCTTTGCAGACTAAGGCTAATTAAAAACACCTAGTCCAAATGGGGAGGAGTGCTGACGCCAGAGGGGGGAAAAAGAAAATAGATTCTAACAATATATACAGGAGAGTGAATCTGGATCGCACATCCTCAGCACTATGCTTTTGATATAGCGATTTTCCTTCAGAATAATTGAGTGGCATATCCGCCCAATTTGTAATACATTCTATGCTGTGCATAAGAGGCATTAGTATACAGTTTGATCAAAGAGCATAGGCCCACTTAACGCGACAAGGTAGCCTCTACAAGTGGGGACCTACTCTAACCTACTCTAACCTATCTGACTTCCTGAGGGTTGTGACTGGGTGAACTCTTTGCACTCGTTCACATGGTGCAGTACTGCATGTATGCCATTGCTTCCTCAGTGCTGTGCTGGTGGGGTGGTGGGGCCCAGAGCCAAGGAGGCTTTGCTGCACAGTGGGGATGCTGTGTAGCTTCTGGGTCCCGCCGTCTGCTGCCGGTGGTCGCTGCGCACTGCTGCGCCATTGAGGTTAGAGTAGGTCCTCCCTTGTAGAGGCTACCTTGTCGCGGTAAGTGGGCCTATGCTCTTTTATCAAACTGTACACTAATGCCTCTTATGCACAGCATAGAATGTATTACAAATTTGGAGGATATGCCACGTAATTATGCTGAAGGACAGTCGTTATATCAAAAGCATAGTGCTGAGGATGTGCGATCCAGATTCACTCTCCTGTGTGTATAAGATACTGAATAGATCTATGGAGAACTCGAGAGTCAATTATCTTGGCGATCTGAAAGTTCAATCTACCGTCCACCATGACAGGAGCGGGTGGCAAGGAAGATGGCTCCAAAGGTTCAACATATCTCTTCAAAAAATACTTATAAAACACATTATGAATTTTCAGGGCCTGAGGAAGTTTAAGACGAAAAGCTACAGGATTAATAATGGCAGTGATCTTATATGGACCAATAAACCTTGAACCCAACTTCCAAGAAGGTACCTTCAACTTAATGTTTCTTGTGGATAGCCACACAGAATCACCCCTTCCAACCAATGACACCATTCCTCAAAACCCAACTTAGTGGCCAGTAACTCTCTGTTACCTACATCATAATTTCTCTCTTCGGAAGAGAGTTTTTTAAAGAAAAAGGCCCCTCAACACAAGCAGGGGCTGCGTTCTCCTCTCCACGTGTCTCCGTACTACCTACTGTATGTGCATCCACTCACCATCAGAGTGGACTGCACTCTCTCTTTCACGTGCTTATTTTATCTTTATGCAGGCACACATCACCAAAGGGGGCCACATGTCTTCTCTCTTTTCATGTGTATACCAGTGCTTGATACATTTTGACACAGTGCATACTAGCGATAGTCACATTGTGTCAGCTTGCTAGTTTACAATCAAAAAGGTCGCTGATTTAGTCTGAGGCTCCTGATGATCCAGGAAAAGACTGGAGAAACGCGTTGAGCACAACTTATAAAAATAATTGAGCGACATCTACACATACAGTTTATTTATGTATTAACATTACAAGCGCTAATAGGATCTTTGATAGTAACAGTCCAGGAGAATTTAGACATTTGCTACATAAATTGTTAGATCGACACATTTTGTTTGGCTATTAGTTTTCTGGGGTGGTCCTAGTTCATTTAGGATTAGTGACCATTAAATCGTCACCTTTTGGTGGTCTCACAATTTATTCCACCGTAATACTGACCCAGCCCCGGGACCTAACTATTCCTGTAGACACAGTAAAACACCCAATTATATTTTGCACATTTAACCCCTCAATTATCATACTGGGGATTCTATGTTCTAGAGAAGGCATGCTCAAACTGTGGCTCTCCAGCTGTTGCAAAACTACAACTCCCAGCATGCCCGTACAGCCTACAGGTATCAGCCTACAGCAGGGCATTGTGGGATGGGTAGTTTTCCTCAAACTGTGGCCCTCCAGCTGTTGCAAAACTACAACTCCCAGCATGCCCGTACAGCCTACAGGTATCAGCCTACAGCAGGGCATTGTGGGAGTTGTAGTTTTACAACAGCTGAAAGGTCGCAGTTTGAGGATGCCTGTTCTAGAGGTTAGTGCCTGGGATACATGGGGGACTTTGCCCATTTGAGGGTTTTACTTATTATTTTGAATAGACATTTATTATTTTTATTTTTAGTATCCACACAGGCAGTGATTTGATTTAGTAGATATCAGTCTCAGGATTAGGAATAACTGTGATGGTGTAGGGCTCTCTTTCCCATTTTAACCAGCTCATACTAGTGGAATGATTATTTTTCAGCCACACATGGTTACCAATTTTTAAGCATTCTGCTTTTGCAGACCGATCATAGTCTTTCTGTTGCTTTTGGCATGCATTCGCCATGCGAATTTGGACAATCTCTTGGGCATCAGCTAGGCGTTTTGATGTCCACTCACCCAATCTGTTGATGGCCAAACATAAGGTAATATTGGGTGTATCCAATAGAACAATGGATGAATTGTTGTAAAGATACATCAGTTGAGGTAGTAGAGTTGGCCAATCAGTTCTTTTAGGAGGTGGTACAGCTCTCAACATTTAAATCAAGGTTTGGTTTATTTTCTCACAAAGTCCATTACCTTGAGGATGGTAAGCTGTTGCTTTCATCTTCTGACAATTGTAAAGTGAACATAGTTCATGGAAGAGCTGGGATTCAAAGATGGATCCTTGATCTGTGAGAATCTTTTCAGGGCATCCATAGGGCAACAGGAAATTCTTCAGGAAAATGTTTGCAGTGGTTTTGGCTGTCAAGACTTTAACAGGTTCAGCTACTATAAATTTGGTGTAGTGATCAATTATTGTCATGGCATGGGTATATCCTGAATGACTTAGTTCTAGCTTTACGTGATCAATGGCCTCTATTTCTAGAGGTGTTCAGCTTACAATGGGATGTAATGGTGCTCTTTGGTCATATCTCCCATTTCTTTCAATGGCACAAGTAGAACATTCTCGCCACCAATTTTCAATATCTTCTCTCATTCCAACCCAATAAAATCTTCGGCGGATTGTAGCTTCTCTTTTTTGTACACCAAAGTGTCATGACTTGGTACATTTCAAGGACGATTCTGGCATCTTGGCGTGGTACTATAATTTGATGCAGCCGATCATTGGTGATGGGATCTAGGGTTCTTCTTAAGATTAGTCCTGTCTGCATGAACAGTTACTTTCTGTGTCTCCATAGCTTGAGTAGCTCTGAATCTGCATTCTTTCTGCGGATTTTTTCTGGTGCTCATCCACTAGTGAAGAAATCTTGTAGCTTACTTAATACTCGACTTTCGGCTTGCAATTTGATCCACCTTTCTTTCTCAACTTGGGGTTCTGGATTTCTCTGCTGTTGGAAGTTGAGGACTTCTTTACCTTTGATGGTGATAACATCTTGTTGGGCAAATTGTTTATAGAAAGCCGGCATCTCTACTTCTTCCCAAATGTCTTCCTGTTCAGTAGGGTCTTCTTTGGTATGAAGGCGGGATAAGATATCTGCATTTTCATTTGACTTGCCTGTTCTGTATTTGACCACGAAGTTGTAGTTGGCAAGACCCATCTTTGTTCTAAAGCTCCTAACTTGGCTGTATTAAGGTGCACCTGTGGGTTGTTATCAGTATAGGCCACAAATGGTGTTGCTGCGAGTAGTCTTTGAATTTTTCAGTGACATCCCACAAGAGTGCAAGGAATTTCAGCTTGAAGGAACTGTAGTTCTGGTCATTTCTCTTGGCCCCTGTTGGTAATCTGGATAGCCTTAGACAGGTGGTTCAGTCAACTTCTTCTGTAGGAGATGGAAAGTAATATTTCTGTCTTCATTCCATTCAATTGGTATACTGAGCTTTCTGGTACTTCTTGGGATGTCCCCTCAGGAGTTCTTGTATCGGTTCAGCAATCAGGGCGAAGTGAGGGATGAAATGTCTGTAGTATCCTGCAAAACTTCTAACTTCTTTTATTGTGGTAGGAGTAGGCCAATTCTGGACTGCAGTTATCTTCTCTGGATCTGGCTTGACACCTTAAAAAGTAACAACATGTGCCAGGTACTTGATTTCTGGTTTTAGTAGGTAGCAATTAGAGGGTTTGATCTTGAGTCCGTGCTTGATTAACACTTGAAAAACTTTGGCAAGATGTTTTAAGTGGTCTTCATAGGATTTAGAGTAGATGATGACATGATCCAGGTATAGCAAGACAGTATAAAAGTTCTTGTGGCCTAAACAGCATTCCATTAGTATTTGGAAAGTTCCAGGTGCATTGCAAAGTCCAAAGGGCATGTAGTTAAATTCAAATAGGCCCATAGGGGTAGTAAATGGTGTTTTTTCACGATCTTCAGAAGCCATGGGTACATGCCAGTACCCACTGGTTAAAACTAGAGTAGAAAAGTAAGCTGAGGATCCTAATGCTGTAAAGGACTCCTCAATTCTTGGTGAAGGATAGGCATCCTTGTGGGTTTTTCCTGCAAGTGAGCAACGTATCAAGTGAATTGTTGGAATTGTTAATGGCACTCCTGGAATTTGTTCTTAGACATAACTATTTCGTTTTTAAGGATCGCCATTATTTGCAACTCCGCGGAGTTGCGATGGGCACAACTTGCGCACCGTCATTCGCGAATCTATTTTTGGGATTCTGGGAACGAGAAGTTGTGCAGAATCTAATGGACAGCGCGGACGGTGAAGTCGTATCATGGATGCGCTTCATCGATGACGTGCTGTTCATTTGGCAAGGCTCACGTGATGGGTTGGATCGGTTCCTAGGAAAGTTAAATGAAAACACCTGGAACATTAAATTAACTCATAATGTAAGCAATCAGCATATGCAATTTCTTGACATCAATATGAAAGTCTCCTCCTCTGGTTGTTTGGAAACAAACATTCATCGAAAGGAAACTGCGGTGAACTCTCTCTTGCATGCCTCCTCGTTCCATCCTGCACATCAAAAGAAAGCTATTCCAATAGGGCAATTTTTGAGGGCTAAACGAGTCTGTTCAAATGATAAGGAGTTTGAGTTGGAAGCCCAAATATTAACGGAGCGATTTTTACAGAGAGGTTATAGTCCAAGTGATATACATAAAGGGTATGTGAGAGCGAAAAATACCCGACGGGAAAATTTGCTGACTCCCAAACCACGGAGGGAATCCTCAGAGACACAGACAGTGAGGATGATCACTAACTACAACACGCAGTGGCACAATGTTAGGAAGATTTTCGCAAGATTCTGGCCGATCTTACGGTCGGATCCGGATCTTGCGAGGGTCTTGGCAGAAACACCCATGTTCGTGGCTAAAAAGAGTAAGAATTTGAAAGATCTTCTGGTAAAGAGCCATTATGTGCCACCTAGCTCTGGTTTTTTGTTTGGATCTAAGGGCCCCAAATGGGGTTCAGTAGCTTGTGGCCATTGTGTTTGTTGTAAAGTGATGGTCAAAGCTGATACGTTCTGTGATTCGTCTGGAGAAGTCATATACAATATTGTACATTTTATTAATTGTACCACGTCGGGTGTTGTATATTATGCAACATGCCCGTGTGGTTACATATATGTGGGTATGACGACCAGACAATTACGTGTCCGTATACAGGAGCATCAGAAGGACATACGGGCAGCTGCCAAGATTGATGCAGGGGATGTGGAGAAGATTCGTAAACTGAAGCCGATAGCCCGACACTTCAGACACTGCCACAATAACTTTTGGCGAGATCTGAGGTTTCGGGGTATCGATAAAGTCTCTTTGGGGGTGAGGGGTGGTGATCTGTTCCGCCGACTTGAACAAATTGAAAGCAAGTGGATAGTGAAATTGAATTGTCAGATTCCGCAGGGCCTAAATGACAAGATACCATTTGCATCATTTCTGTAGTGTTTTACATTGATTTTAATTTTATGTTGGAGTTGTGTCCGCCCATAATTTGGTTTAACTATATGCTTTATTAATATCATTTTTTTATTCCTTAGGGTATACAGCATTATGAATATTTCCCTATTATGTGGATAATGATTTAATGTAATGACTGGAGGTGAATCAAGTATGGAATTAACCGTAGTACGGGGAGAATTTATGATCTCCTGCTCCTGAACTTTTATTGAAGCATGGTTTCTATTTAAAGACACAGTATATATTTTTTAATTCACTGGTGCTTTTGATTATGGGTATATTTTTAAATAAATAAATTTTTGCACAATTGTATATACATGCAGGGTTTATGGTGGTCCATGATCCAGACGTGGGCCATCATATTCCTGCGTGGTTTTGTATTTTTGGGTTATTAATTTTAATAATCATGTATTATGTACACTTAGATATTTCAATTATTATGAATCATGTACACTTTGGTTGATTTCATGTTGTTTTTTGTTTTTTGTTCTTTATTTTTATTTTTATTTTCATTTTTTGACACTTCATTTGATCATGATTTTGTGGCATATTATACACTTCTATTGTCACAATTATAAAAATATTCTGTATATTATTTGTATCACTTTTTGATAATCACAGTGTTTGAATGTGATCTATATGGTATTTTGGGGTCTTTTTCCAAGCTCTGGATATACTTTTTAAGTCAATGGGGCATTATGTACGAAATTCCAGTTCTAAATATGGCCGTCGGGACATTTAGATATCTGGTGCGCATGTCCGATGGGTGTGACCCGACGGACGATACACTGCCGCTCTGTGCAGTGTGTCGAACGTGCGTATGGTCATGTGACACACCACCGGAGATGACGTGGCACATCATGTGACATATCGGCAGGTCCTGGTTGAACATATTTGGTTCGCCACAGGTGATTTTATCTTTAATCCAAGGAATGATCATGCTATTGGGCAAACAAAACCTGATGTAGTATTGAGGCACCGCCTTTGATGTATATAAGGATATGGGTGGACACCACTAGTTAGCAACCCCTTGAGGAAGCAGACGTCGAAACGCGCGTCGGGGTTAGTCTGTGGATCTGGTGGCGACTGAACTCAGGTGTGTATAGCATTCATGCTTTTATGTTATAGTGGACGATAGTTCTCCAGTCTTTACTGTCATTGGTCATGGCATTCAGCCATTATAAAACCTTAGTGTTTTGCGATTGATTGATGCCTACATGACCTGCCAGTAGCTTGGTGAATGTCTGGCCTTAATGATCTCACCTGAGTTCAGTGGACCCTAGACCCACGGACCATTTTTGTGTGGTTTTATGTATTTTTAATATTTTTGTGGTCTTTCACTTTGTACGTATTTTTGTAATAAATTGAGACATTTCTCGAATTATGGTATTTTGTTTAATCATGTCTTTAATAAAATACAATTTTTCTACATATTGTTGGTTGTTTATCCTTGTGGGTTATGCTGTTAATCTTCCTATAGTCTACACAGAAACGAATGTTACCATTTTTCTTCCGGACAAGGACTAGAGGTGCAGCACATGGACTATGGCTGTCTTTGATGATTTTTGAATCCATCATCTCCTGGATCATCTTTTTCACAGATTGGTACATAGTTGATGGTATAGGCCAGTACCTTTCTTTAATTGGTGGATGTGAACCAGTAGGGATGGTGATCTTGATTACACGGACTTCTCCAAAAAAGGATGTTTTCTGAAGGCTTGATGATGTTCCTTCACGACTTTTAAGGATACTTTCACACTAGCGTTGTGAGGATCAAACGAATATCATTTGTTTCCGGATCCGTCTCTCCGATGTCACCCCTGAAAAAAGGATTCAGTATATTATTTGTTTCACATTTTTAAAGGTCTGCGCATTACCAACGCCACATCTCCTGTATAATGTTTGTGCATCCTAAATATCAGTGACATTAATTTAGTGTAATTTTTTATTAGCTGGTGGTACAGCGACTTTACTTGCGCTATACCGTAGCTCCTGTATAACGTTTGCGCCTCCTAAAATTATCTGTGACACCAGTGTACTTTTTTCATAGACGCTGTGGACAGCGACATTATCTGTGCTACATCTCCTATTTAACATGTGCGCATCTTAAAAATATCTCTGACATTCTGTGTACTTTATTTGCGCATACACTTAGAAAACCTGCACTACAGTACATGTGGCATACTTTTAAGCATATATACCATTTAATATGCGCAACGCGAGCAGTAAGGGACGGGGAAGTGTGTAATAAAGGGTGTATTGTAGTACCGGTTCGTTGTAATTTTTGGCAGCCCTTTCACTTAGTGCATAGGCTTTCTGAGTGTAGGAGTCCCACTACCTGAATAATTGTACCACAATGTGAATGAGACCCTCCTTTATGTGATATACAAGTTGTATCGGAGTGCCTCTTCCATGTAATTTTTGGCAGCACTTGCACTTTATATACAAGTAAATATACAGGAAAGAATGTTTCCTAACAATTTTTTCTCTAAAATCGATTTTATCTTCTATCTACTACTCGAACCACATCGTTCCCAGCAGCGACCTGGGAGTCCAAGATGCATTCAGACATCCTCCCCATGCTGTTCCCGAACCATTTCAGTGGTGTTTCCATCAATTTTGACCTTTTCCTGTGAACCAGACATCCTTCCCTCTTCAGAGCAGGGGGTGCCTGGTTTAATGCTCAGGTTCTCCCATTGACTTCCATTCAGCACCCGAGCGTTCCGAGGTGTTCTACTCGAGCACCTGAGCACTTTGGTGCTCGACCAACACTACTGTTCAGTCGTATCTGCTGGTACACTGATAACATCTTGAAAAGTGACTTGAATCAGTTGAGCAACAGGGTAGTGCTTGGTCAAGGTTACACTGCTACTACTTAAGTTCAGGAGACAAATTGGCACATTACCTGGGGAAACAGTCACTAGGCATCTTGCAGCTCAGACTAGAGGATGATCTTCCAGGTTGATAGGTTCTACCAGGGCTTAGCAGTCTTGACCTTGGATTCCAAGAGCAGCTCGGCACCATAGGAGTGTTTCCGTATTGGGTTTCAGGATCACTGGTTGGATAGTGTTGATCACAAATATTCGAATTGCGAATTTTAGTCGTGAATATCGGCACTTCGAGAATTCGCGAAAATTTTGAATATCTCAAAATATATTCGGAATCGCGAATATTCGTTGTTGTTTTTAAATACCAGTCTATGCGAATCTTTTTAATGCAAATTTTCACCATCAAGAAAATAATGCCTGAAGATCAGGAATTCATGAATTTGCGAATATATGGCAAATATTCGCCCCAAATATTCATGAAATATTGCGAATTCGAATATCGCCCCTGCCGCTCACCACTAGAATCTATTAGTGACTCTGAACATGCATCAACAAGGAAGAATGTAGATCTCAATTATGATAATCTTCCAGTTCAGAACGCACTTGGACTGGGATGGAATGTAGAGAATGACAAGTTATTCTATGAAGTAATGTCTATTGTTTACAGTCGTCCACTTACAGTTGATAACATTATTGATCAACGACCCAACAAGTTTGGACCCTTTAACTCCCAACCATTTACTTCACCTTAAGTCTGATTATATACAGCTACCGCCTGGCAAGTTCACCAAAGAGGATTTATATGCCAAAAGGAAGAGTTCAATATCTATCAGTACAGTTTGAAATAGATGGCGAAAAGAGTACTTAGCCAATCTGATGCTAAGAAGTAAATGGCAAACACCCAGGAGAAATGTCCAAGTCTGTGATATAGTGTTAGTAAAAGAAGAAAATTTACCTAGAAGTCAATGGAAATTGGCCAAAGTTCTAGAAGTTCAAAAGGATGAAGACAGACTAATAAAAAGAGTGTTGTTAAAAATATGAGACTCAAAACTTGACAAAAAAGGAAAACGTCTCACTACTCCACTTAAGTTGGAACGTCCTATACAAAAGTTATTTGTTCTACTTAAGAGTGATAAAAGACACTTGGAAGTTGAGAACATGATGGAAAATTCCCCAAATTCATGTTTAAGTCCTACTACAGAGAACATAGAATTATAAGTAATTTTAGAGGGAATGTCGCTGGCCAGCTAAGACCTGTCCTAGGTTGCTAATATGGCATACATGTTTATACAGCTAAACCTGACAATTACCTTAATACAGTTCATATGTTTATATGTTAAAGACAGAAAGAGAGTTACTTACAGTGACTTCATGTTTTGGATGTCATACAATAGTTATAATATTATGTTCACAGAAGCAGAAAGATAATATGCCTTTAAGATTCAGTAAAATGAATGTAAGGTAAGCTCAATGACACAGCAGAATTAACGACAGAAAGCATAGAGGTAAACTGTTGTTACTGCCCAGGAGTTTTGACCAATCACTGCCAACCTCACACTGAGCAGGAGTCTTGGCCAGTCACAGCCAATCTTACACTCAGCCTGTGTGGGAAACTCCCTAGGCCAAAATAGGTATTTAGAACAGTTATATAATGTTCCTATTGTTAGTATTGTGAGCAGAACTGTACACTCAACTAGTTATATGAGTTTACTTACAGTTGCACCGAACTGCTCATACCAGATCATACTGGGCCATAAAAAGCAATCTGCAAATAGTTGCTGCTAACTGCATACTGCAAACTGCAAACCAAGTTGAGCAAGTAGAACTATTGGTTAAACCTCAGATACACCTCTCAGAGAGATCATAAAGTGCTTAAATAACTTACTGAAGAGAGAAATATTTCCACCATTATATGTTGAATGACAAGATTGAACAGTTGAACTGCCATTTTATGATACTTTTTTATGATACTTTATTCAACACGTGTTTTGTACAGTTGTGTTCAAATTATTCAACCGCCACTGAAATTGAGTGTTTTGGCCAGTTTGACATTGATTTTGATCATTTCAGTCATCTTGTTTACAATTAAATCAAAGAGGCACTTGTAAGTCAGACAAATATAACATAACATTTATAATGAAATAACCACAAATGTCTTTTCTGTGCTCACATCATTATCAGTTTTATTCAACCCCCAAGTGACATTCAATCTTAATACTTAGAACAACATCCTTTTCCAGTTATAACAGCTTTTAAACGTGAAGCATAGCTTGACACAAGTGTCTTGCAGCGATCTACGGGTATCTTCGCCCATTCTTCATGGGCAAAAGCCTCCAGTTCAGTCACATTCTTAGGCTTGCGCGCTGCAACTGCTTTCTTTAAGTCCCACCAGAGGTTCTCAATCAGATTTAAATCTGGTGACTGCGATGGCCACTTCAAAATGTTCCAGCCTTTAATCTGCAACCATGCTCTAGTGGACTTGGAGGTATGCTTGGGATCATTGTCCTGTTGAAAGGTCCAACGTCTCCCAAGCCTCAGGTTTGTGACGGACTGCATCACATTTTCATCCAATATCTCCTGGTACTGAAGAGAATTCATGGTACCATGCACACGCTGAAGCTTCCCTGTACCTATAGAAGCAAAACAGCCCCAAAGCATGATTGACCCACTGCCATGCTTCACAGTAGGCAAGGTGTTCTTTTCTTCATAGGCCTTGTTCTTCCTCCTCCAAACATAGCGTTGATCCATGGGCCCAAACAGTTCTAATTTTGTTTCATCAGTCCACAGAACACTTTCCCAAAATTTTTGTGGTTTGTCCACATGACTTTTGGCATACTGCAGTCGACTCTTCTTATTCTTTGGAGACAGCAAGGGGGTGCGCCTGGGAGTTCTAGCATGGAGGCCTTCATTACGCAGTGTGCGCCTTATTGTCTGAGCTGAAACTTCAGTACCCGCATCTGACAAATCTTTTTTCAGTTTCTCAGCAGTCACACGGGGACTTTTCTCCAATTTGCGTTTCAGGTAGCGCACAGCAGTCGAAGTCAGCATCTTCTTTCTGCCATGACCAGGTAGCATTTTAACCTCTTGCCGCCACGCTAACGCTGATGGGCGTCAGCGCGGCGGCTCTCTCAGGTCTCAGTCACGCCTATCGGCGTCATCTCGTGAGACCTGAGATTTCACATGAACGCGCGCGCGGCGCCGGGACAACTGAAACTACAGCCTGCCAGCGCTGATCATGCGCTGGCAGGCTGTAGATGCGGAAAAAACCGCATTTAAATCGCATATCAGACGCTGTTTTTTAAACAGCGTCTGATATGCCTAATGTCTGCTCGTCTGGTGGTCCCTGTTGTTTGCACCAATCACTACACACACACCCACCCCCACCCCCATCACTGATTAACCCCTGATCACCCATGTCACCCCCCTGATCACCCCC